>JASDQU010501828.1:33728-44035 GCA_032191745.1 Picea mariana
AAGTTATTTAATTGGTTGAACATTGCAATATGCATAAATATTATATTTCATCAACATTTTGTACACTGTGGACACTAAGAAGAAATATTTTTACAAAACCCAAGGCCATCACAACTTTGTTTTCATACAAACATTTATTAATGCTTTAAATCCAAGAAATAAGACAAACATTTATTTTATTTTTTTACAAAAACTGGAGAAAATTGTGTTTATAAAAAAAAAGACACGACAGAGGTCACTGAGTACAATGGCAGGTGCTAGTAAGGAAGAAATTCCAGCAGAATATATCTATCATTTACATAAGTAGCATTGCTAATCCTATTAATCTTTCATGCGATACTAATTTCAAAACTTAGTCATTCAAAAATTGTGTTCCTGCACCTTACAAAGGTTTACAAAATTCAGAATGTTGCACTACTGTTCTTTTTTGACGGGGTCTTCGTCTGTAGGAGGCTCCAAAGCCACATTCAAGTCTGGCAGAAGTGTTTGCTCATTGATTCCTGGTCTGCTACCAACCGCTTCATTTTGACTCTAGACTGAAGTCTCTGAAGGAGCTTCCATTGCGTCCAACCTTGATTGAATCATCTCCCCTATCTACGGAGGAAATCCACTTCATCTTGGAGTTGCCCAATGAGCGTTCTATGTTGTGCTAGTGTTTCCAAAGTGAAGGAAAGGGTTGAGCTATGTGAGTAAACTATGAGAGAGATCCAGTGGGTGGTGGTGAAGTTATCATCCACCAACTCGTCCTCAACATGCGCACGAGCTTGATGTTGGGCATTCCCGTGAGCCATGGTGAGTGACAGAGTGTTGGAACCAAAGTATGAAGGGGCCCGAGGCACCACCAAATTACTACCAATCAAGCTGACCAGAGATCTCCTTTGTGTCTAAGGGATGGTGATATGGCGACTAAAATCACCGCAAATTTTTAAAGAGTGGAAAGTGAAAAAAAGCGATGGTGATGAAGTAAACAGGAGCACAACCAGGATGCTTGTGTACCTCACTAGAGAAACAACCCAATTGAAATTCCAAGTGTCAAGGGAGGGCCGAAGGATAGATGCTCCACCTCCAAGCCAAAATTCCTTTGTCGTGAAATTACACAGCTTACCAGTTGACCCACGCCATTCTAAGCTTACCTTCTGCATGGATGGCAGCTGTAGTGGCAAAATTGTTTCTCCCCCTAAATCCCTGAGTCTGAAAACTGCAATTTCCTTGAGAGCTGTAAGGACTTGGAGTTATGGATTTCGCCCAGAGGAATGAGGTAGCGTTGGCAACCTTCCTCTTTTAATAGAACCTCGAATAACAGGGGTGCAAGAATGCAGATGACTGCAATTCCTCCCACAGATCAGAGGTCCTTAAGAGGCTATGGTGGCATGTACTTTCAAAAACTCCACACTTACAATCATGATTACAACCTTTTTTATCCATCCTCAAAGCCATTGACATTTGAGCTGGCTTGTTTATGTGAAGTACGAGTTGTCGAGGAGTCCCATGAGGGAATTTCATGGAGTGACCACTCTTCGCCATGGACAGGATTGAAACCGATCTCGTCCTGCAAAATCCCATGAGCCAAGAGATAGTGGGGGTACTTCCCACCTCGTTTAAATCCATTCCTATAATGCATGAACACTCCAGTTGTCTTCTGGCGGTTAACTTGGAGCTAGGTGGCTCAATTCTAACTTGGGGTCGTTTCATTAGGGCAGGGCTACAAAAAGTACCCACCCCTAAAATTTGAAAAATTTCGGGGCCATTCTGATTACCCAGTTAGCCATTTTGTCGACTTCCCTTTTGTTTCCACGCAAAATGCGGAAGAATTTTGCTTGAATGGAGGATAAGAGAGCTTTTGATCGGTCTATAATTCTCTGAAACTTAGTGTTGTTTGGAGTGGTTCCCATGACAAAGTAACATATGATATTTTTTGATTCACCAACAACTGTGATACGATTCAGCTGCTGCATCTGTGCTAACAAGATTCCTTGATAAATCACATATGCTTCAGCCATATTGTTGGAGTTTATGCCTAGGTTCCAAGAGAAGTCGAGCAAATGATTTCCTCTAGGGATGTACAACACCCCTCCCGCACCTTCCTCCCCTAATAAGACAAACATTTATTAATGCTTTAAATACATTTTATTTAGTTTGTTTTTGGTTTCCTAATGCCCAACATAGTGTTTTTGGAAGCATCTTCCTTGTTTCTTTGTACATATACAAAGAAACATATTGAATTAAGTGTACTAAAATCGTTTCGTTCTATATGTATCAAAATGTTGAGTCAATAGTTCTCCATTATACTAAATTAAATTTGGATTTATTAAATTCTTAGAACCATAATAATAACAAGATTCTCCACGTTGCATGGTGATTAAAGGATTTTTCCCCTGTGATCTCGGGTCAAGTCACAACAGAACAAGACCGAATTTAAAAGACAGGAACCTAACCTTATCTATAACAATGCATACAAGAAATAACTACTTTTATAAAGGGAGAGAGAGAAAGGAAGAAAGAGAGACCTCACACCTTGAATCCTTCGTTCAATGTCGATCCTCGCTCTCGCTTCTTGAAGCACTACTGATCTCTGCTGGAACTAGCCTGCAATAGCAAACCAAGAATAGGCTAGTACAAGGTAATTATTGATTCAAATAACATATATGTGCATAGATTCAACCATATATAAAATATATTACATATAATGAACCAATAAACACAAAATAGAAGGGAAAGAGAACTCTTCTATTACCAACAATGTCAGAAGGTAGTTACAACCTCATTCAGCCTTCAACACTAGTTCAGAGCTAACTACCTTGGGTTCCTCCAAAGAACTTCAAGCATCAACGAAAACAATGAGGTTCTTCCTTGGATAACTCAACAGGGATATGAACACACATTGTAGTTATATAGAGAAAGGAAGGAATGCTGGAAAAGGAGTTTCCAGATGTGAGATGCTACTCAGAGAATGAAGGGATTAGGGAAGCTTTCTAAAAGTTCTTCCAGCATGATCTTGCACCTTGGTTATTCCCTCTTATCCACGCCCTCAATGATGCATTTATACCATCCTTGAGAGGTGAAGGAGGTTGAATTCCGTTTGGTACGAGCTTTGGAAGGTTAGGAAACAAGCCCAATCAAAATACCCGCCCGAAAAAGTGGAATTATTATTTTTTTCCCATCTTTTGAGAGCATCCGTGGGCTGCAAGCTTGAAGGCACAAATGTCTGCATGTTGCACAAAGGAAACCCATATATATAAGCAAAATTCAAGTTTTTTAGGTGACTTTGATGAGGGAAGTTGGGATTTTGACTAACAAGCGAGGGGAAGGATTAGGCCATGTCACAAATGCATAGGTGTGGCAATTTGTGCTATAACACATTGTCTTCTCTCTCTCTCTCTCTCTCTATATATATATATATATATGTGTGTGTGTGTGTGTGTGTGTGTGTGTGTGTGTGTGTGGTTCACGACATCGGACATCGGTGCTTGCTACGTCCACGGAAAACCCCCTCGAAATCTGCGAGAGAACATAGGGAGGCTGAGTATTTTCGGAATATTGGGGGCTCAACAACAAGAGCATCTTATAGACCCATTTAAGGGCACAACATCTCACTCACAAGAAATTGAACCTGGGTGGGGAGGGTAACAATCATTCCTCCCAACCACCTAAGCTACATCCATTGGACCTATATATATATATATATATATATATATATATAAATTAAATTAAGAGGAGTAAAATAATTTCGTCCATTAAACTTATATAGATGACATTTCATTGTAACTAATTTTGAGTAGATTAAACATAGTAAAGCGAGTTAGTAAATTCTAACTTTATTAAGGTCATTGTGAATCAATTACTTTGAAAAGGGAATTTTATTGTAAGTTTAAACAAGAGGAGTTGTAGAGCAGGAAGTCCCYGCCGTTAGGGCAGGGATGTCATTGCTTCAAGCTTGCAGGTATGCCATTGCTTCAATTGAATTTTGATTGAGACAAATCTTTAATGGGTTTGATTGAGCAGATGTTAACCCAATTTTTGTTACAAAGTTATGTTTTTTTCTTTGGCATTGTAATGAAAGAACATGTCTATGCAACTACAAACAGGCCAGTAAACTTGGTGCAAGTTGATTTTGTTGAAGATGCAAGAGTAGTTATAGGTGCAAGAGTTGATTTTGATAAAGATGCAGGAGTAGTTGAAGTTGCAGGAGCAGTCGAAGAAGCACCATGAACATGAGTAGTTACGGTATTATTGGTAAGGAGAGCGRCTGGTTAACTATATATGCACTTTATCRAGTTCTCTTTGCATGGAATGACTTGATGGGTATTGATTTGGGCAGGGGAGGGGGCGTAGCTTCAACATAGAGAGTACAATGTCGTAGTGTATTCATGATTGATTGCAAGGAACTATCATGAATGGTGTGCTTTATGGGCTCTACAGGCATCGTTTTATAGCACCTATGACATCGATGATCATGGAAACCTAGTGGCTACATAGTGGATGTGGGCGAGGTACAATAGGCATACATACATGCCTTAAGGATGCATGTCGAAAAATGCCTCTGCCCCTGTTATATCATTATCGGATTCATGTCATTAAATATTCGTTAATGCATTATCATTTTATATTGGGTTAACTTGAATTATAGTTCATGTTTCATACTCAATGTAAAGAACTTTTGAATTCAATACATGTTGATCAAAAGGAAAGGTAGACGACCATTGTAAGCATGACCTAGGATTGTTAGGAGCACGTACAAAATTTTACCACCTATTGTCCTCGATCGTAGCTATAAAAATTTGAATGATCATATTTTATGATTGATGCATTAATGCAAATCTCTTGTAATAACATAAGCAAAGCTAAACTCTGGTAAGCTTCTGTTGTCATGAGATATCCCTAGAATTGTCATTAAAATAATATAAAATACAAAAATAATAACCATTAAAATAATATAAAATACAAAAATAATAACCATGTATTGGTAAGTACTATGCATAAAATACATTATTTATGCAAATCACTATACAAAATTGAATTGAATTTTGGGTTTGGAAAATCTATTTTATAGGGAAATCATTGACATATGATAGAACTATGCAAAAGAAAGGAAAAAATTAAATCCAAAAGTGCGGAGGCAATGGAATGAGTTAAAACTGTTGTCAAAGATCGAGTGGTGTTTGCAGTGCAAAGTAGAAGAATGGCATAAATTTGTACATATATGTACAATGGTCTTGTTGGAAAACCTACAGATTTCAAGAGAAAATCACCGTTCAGATTTGTGGTAGTGCTATAAAAGGAAATACTCATTTGAAATCAAACGATCATTTGTCGAGGCATTGGATCATACCTTGCCAATGCAATGCTCTTTGCCACCAAATTCCATTGTAATCATTGTAAATAACAACGTAGCAAATTTGCAATTTATGCTTTTAATCCCATCATCACCATTTGATATAAAATATAAAGTATATGCAATCCACGCATTATATAAAGTATTTTTTCCCCAAACTCATTTGTTATGTTGGGTGTGTTTTAATTAAAATATTTTCTCCGTGGGCTCATTAATTATGTTAGCTGTCTTTTAATGACGCCACGATATCGAGGCTATGCCACCTCAAGGATAGAATGTGGCGATGATTCTTGGAGCAAAGTATCGTTGAAATATATATTATGATCTTTTCCCATTTTCTGAGTATGGCTCCAATGTTCAATTTTTGCTTGTCATTTTTGTGACATGTAATGGTGTAAGATGCTTACTACATTATACAATATAAACAATACTATTTACCGAATCAAGCAACACCAATTATTAGGCTCAACATCAATTCAATTCTACGATTTTTAATCCATAAATACAAATACGTTAATATTGGCTTTTGATGCAAGAACATGCTTTTACTACAGACCTAATTTTAGGTACTTGATTTTACTAGAAAGATTTTAGTTAGTCAATAAGTTTATGAACACCTATTACAAAATTGTATTTAGTATTTTGGGCTGTAGTCTTATAAAGGTGAGGTTTTTGTTAAATATAATCTTTTACCTTCAAGACAACCAAATGAAAACCTTGTTAACTTCTTCGGGTGGATTTGGATGATCAAGTTCGTTGAGAACATGACTAATGCCACAGAACATGCTCAAGGGTTTGATAAAGGTGTTTTAAGTTTTTGGAATTCGATAATGATATTTAATGTAATGACATAATGGGTGTAGATTTCATCTGTATGCAATCAATAAATATTCAATAATAGAATTAAAAATAATAATTCAATAAATATTCACTTGTGTTTTTAATGGTTTTAATGATCATTGGATTGAAAAAATGAAACTGTAGTCTTGTAATCCTAACCCTAACTTTGCGTTTGGAAATTACTTGCCAATGGAACTAAGAACAATTGGGTGTGCTATGAGATGAAGAGCAAGATATCTTATAGATGTTTTGTTCACTGTTAGAAGCTTCATAAGGAGAAGACTTATCTTGTGAAGTTTAAACCACTCAATACATTAATGATCTGGGATCGGGGTGACCCTGTTACAAATATTTACTCAGTTTTATGCCACCCCATTAAAGGTCAGATTTAATATCGTTTTTATTAAACTTGATTGCGTTAAAAGGTGAAGTTGAAGTGTTTAAGAGGCTTGATCCAAATTGAATTTAACTTGGTGACGAAGCTTATTAAATCTCATGTGCCATTTACTTAATGCATCCAACAACTTAGATGCAGAAATAAGGAAGCATAAGTAACATGATATAAGCAGTCACACATAAGGACAAGGAATCACCAATTGTTAACGAAGTTCACCCAGGGTGGGCTACGTCTCCGGGCTCCGCTTAACTGTGTAGACGCTTCATTCTATTCTTTAAAATATGCTTCTCCTTTACATATAAAAGGGCTACAGTCCCACTCTTGGTGACATCATCAAAAAAGTGCTCTTTTATGTAAATAAATGTCTCTCACAACATGTGGCAAACTATCTCCTGAAATGAGACAATCTCCATGGACAATCCAAGAGCAAAGTTCTCACAAAGATGATTCTCACAACATGTGGCAATGATATGTTCTCCTCAAATACAAGGACTAGGTTCTCACAACAAGTGGAAATGTTTCTTCCATAAAGAGATGATCTCTTCTCCGAAAGGTTGATCTCTCACAAGTTGTGGACTCTTTTTCAATGGGAAACCATGGTCCTCTTTTAGTCTGCTAATTAGATTCAAGCATCATCATTGGTATTACATTTGTCTCACGATTGATGAGTTTCCTGCAATAAACCAAGACTCCCTGCCCTGCTACAACACTCCACGCTCATCCAAATATGTAGCATGCATACATATTTTGCAAAATATCATAAAGAAACCAAATTTTCAAAAGCACCATGATTACATTTGGTTTTCTACCATAAGCCTCATGATCCGTAGCTCTGATGCAAAAACGGATGTCACAATTGCGATCGTGGCGCGAAATCAGTTAAGAATGACTGTCAAATCATCTCAAATGGACAAAGTTACCTCTAGGCCTCACTGAGTTCTCTACCTCATAAAACATGCATGAAACTTGCATTAAATTACTCTCTGCATTGGTTTCTGTGCATTTGTATGGCCTTTGGGCACACCCATCCTCCTCCTGAGCTCTGGCAAAAGTCGATTCTTTAATAAACATGTGGGCAAACTTTACAACACAGGCAACTAACATGGTTGGTTAGCGAGAGTATTGATTTAGCATTCAGTTGGGGAGGTCCCAGGGTCAAACTTGTGGGCCTCCCCCCTTTGGCTATCCATTGGTACATATTCCAACCTCCAAACCTTTTTATACCTTGCGTCGTTCAAACCCTGCCAAGTTTGGCGTATCCTCCAACTGTCGTGCCAAATTGAAGTGACCCCTGCATGACCCTTTAGGGTCCGTCCCTTAATTAAAACCTTGTTGAATGTTTTGTCGAACTGTGTGGAGATTCGACACTGAATTTGGGGGATTTTTGGCCAGAAAATGGGGTCGGTTCACCGAAATTTGTTTTGTCAACTATATATAATGGATGCATCGGGATTTTGGGCTTGCCGACTGGTCCGGTCGCCGTGTCTGGCCTGACCCTTTTTTTTGAAAGTTTCAGTCTCGGGCTCATATTGGGAATTCTAGAATACCACATGGCTTTACTTGATTCGCTGACCTCTAACTCGTCACTACCTATGTGTCATCCATTGATTGGTCCACCTACTCGCCCAGTCACCCTACTGCCACGTCACCGACCGCCACTTGTCGAGATGTGTGTCTTCCAGTCAAGCTGCCACTTCTCACTGTGTACGAATGTCACATGGCAGCTCCTGGGTGGTGCCACGTGGCACTTCCTAGGGTGCCAAATGACATTTTTTTACTGGTCCATTTGGTGGCCAAAAATGCATGACACGTGGGAGCCTCTTGAGCTTCCACATCAGCATGAGGTCATCTCTGCATAGTCACCTGCTGACATCAGCAGTACGGATGATGATGTCACTTGTACGAACATGTTGACTTTGACCAAGTTTGACTGGCCATATATTCTTCGTTCCAACTCCATTTGACGAGTCGCTTGCATCGTTGGAAATATTGTGATGAGCTGTTCTACTTGGCATAGTTTTCACTAGATTCCAAACACTTTAATTTTTGGGCCTTGTGGATCATTCCTCCCCACTAAAGGACTTTTGGACCCCAATAGTGTACACCATGAGATTATGCATGTTTCTCTGATTTACAACATAACCCATACCCTCTGCTATCTCAACAAAAGTCTAAATATATCATTACATTGCATAAATAAGTGATGTTATACATGTCACCACTTTTATAAAATTTCCCTTCTATGGGGTCTTAGAAGCAACAAGTGATTTACAATAATGACCACTATCAACTAACTCAATTTTTTTTCCATCCTTTCAGTCATCAAGACGAATGGGTCCTTCTTCTCGAGCTGTCTCTTTTCCGGTAGATGGCCTTCTTTTGGTAGCTGGCTTCCTTCCGGTAGCTGGCTTCCCTTCTGAGCTGCTTCGTCGACTGATTCCTTCACATGTGCTTGTCCAACTTTCTTGTCCTTCTTGGGACACAACTCTGGATGGAGGGTCCAAAAGATGGCTTCTTGATGTCCACCCTTGTTGCAATGGATGTAATGGTTTTTCCTCTTCCAGGTTTTCTTTCCCTTACTTTTCTCCTCATGTGGAGAAGGGTCTCCATGTCTTGGCTTCTTCCTAGTTTCCATAACCTTCCTGTACAAATCCATTCTTTTCCAACACTTGGCAACGACATGGTTATTCATACCACAAAACGTACATGGTTTTCTATGCTATAAACTTTGTTGATCATTGACAATTTTTTTATAATGAAAAGGAACATTTGAATAATGAGACTTTTTATACCTTGCTTAGTTGTCTCTAGTGCTGGTCTGGCAAGGAGAAATTTCCTCAGTTCCTCCTTTAAAACACTCATCTCCCCTTAGAGATGAATCATGATCACGATCATCAGAATGATATGATGTGCTCTCAACCTGCATTGATTTAGTCTTGTCACTTGAAGACTCATGCTTCTGGGGTTTTAGAGCTGCTTTCATTGGCGGTTTTGGAGCATTATCCAATATCTTCTCTGACATAGCCTAGTATTGCACGTCGAGGTAATTCCACCACTTCGATGGGATTCACAATGCCTTGGCCGTTGGCTCCAAGGCCTCCTCCATCATATCCCATTTGCTTCATTAGCTTCAAGCCAATGCCTATAGTGTGCTGCTCAAAGGCACCAAAGTCATCATCATAATGAGAAGAACATGAAACTGAATAAGTATTGTTTACCTCGGTTACCAATTATGGATCAGGTGTGGGGGATGGCTTTACTAAGCCTTCATCACTTTGCAACTTTGTAAAAGCCTCTTTCGCAACTTGTAGTTGAAGTTGAAATCTTTGATTCTCTTCTTCTGCATCTCGCAATAACTTCTTCAACTTGACATTCTCTGCTTGAATGCTCTGGTTGATTGCCTATAGCTTGTTGAGCCATGCCTGCTTTGGTGTATTTTCCTTCTTGCATTCAACACCTGCAATTCCTATCAATTTGAAACCGGGGTGACACTGATACCAATCTTTACTTGGTTCTAGGCCACTTGATAAGGTCATATTTAAGATCGTTTTAATTGAACTTGATTCAATTAAAGGTGAAATTGAAGTGCTTATGAAGACTTGAATCCAAATTGAATATAACTCAGTGAAATATGTTGTTTGTCTCATAATCCATTACTTAATGCATTTAATAAAACATAATTGCGGAAATAAAGCATGCATAAGGAAACATGAGATGAAAGAACAACACATGACAATA
>JASDQU010501829.1:0-10705 GCA_032191745.1 Picea mariana
GGGCAAAGGCAAAGTTCCCTTTTTCTCGAGCCAAGCCACAGAAAATATTTTTATCAACAAACAAGTAAAGATTTAACATTGTTTTTAATTAGTTTGTGGACTCAAAATGAGTTTAATCTGTGTAAAATAAAACCTTTTAACGTTGTTTTTTTATAATCTTTTTACCTTGTTTCTAATTGTTTTGTGGACCCAGGATGACTTCAATTTTGTATAAAAGAACATTTCCGTCTTATTAGTTTCACATTAGGTTTCGGTGTGGACTTACTCTGCGGTTGGGAAGTAGAACGGCGTTTAGAGGATTAATTCGCTTCTTTTCTTCTGTTTGTCTGCCATAAGCCAAATTTAGCTCGTTGCCCAAAAATATTAAATCTATGGAGCCCTTTATGGAGCCGTTTATGGATATGGAGCCCTTTATGGTGCACTCCGACAATCGGGATGTCTTCCCGTTGGGGTGATCGGAATCTCTTCCACTCCCATTCTTCAGTTTCATCCTTTTTCTCATACAAATAAAAATGGAATGTTGAGGTCATTCGATTTGAATCTTTTTCTCATACAAGGATTAGCACCATGCATTACTATTTTTAGTTACCACGATGAAGATTGAATGTATTGTAATTTATGATAGCCACTATTGGTTTGTTGTTCGTGACTTTCTGGTTAACCAATATTTGCTCATGTATTTAAGGTTTCATTGTACCATATATGGTGTAGTTTTATTTCAACCAAATTAAATTAAATGCTCATCGCTAAACCAATCAAGAATATACTTTTATCTGAACGAAAATATTTCATATATTCATGATCTGTACTTTTCTTCTTTGTGCACCATACATTTTGAGGGTTCTTCTCTTTGCCCATTAAATCATCCATCTTAGTATGGAATACAGAGTTTAAAATCGAATGAAATGGTTGCTCAAACTGCTCCTCCTTATTGATCTCATTATGGAACTGATCGGATAGATACWTACATTCATRAATAATGGACTACCAAAAAATCTGTTAGTTGTGAATAAAGAGAACTTACAAAATAAGTTATATTAAAAGTTAAAATATACACAACAAACTAATAGAATTTTTTTTAAATCCCCAAAAATAAAGACATTAAATATTTTGTTGCTTAAATGGGTTGRAAGTAAATTGTGTGAAAATTTCATGAAATTTTCAATGTTTCTGATCACAYAGTTTAATTTTAGAAGGTTTAAGCAACATTATGACTAACTCTGAAAACTTCCACACTTATATTAAATATCCTTTCAGAATTATTCATATCTCATATTATTTAACCTATATGTTCTAAATTTAAAAATCCTAACTGATCATGTTATATTCATATTTTCATATTAATAATAAATAATAATTCTCTCTAAATAAACATGGTTATTATTTTATTTTAATAAGATTTATTTTATATATATATAACCAATTATTCATTATATATTCACAACCATGCCATACCCTAGTCTTCAATTGCATATTAAAAAAAAGATAAATCTTTGCATTTAAGCAACTAGGTTATTTTCATGTGCCTAGCATACACACTCAGATGCATTGGTGGTCTTATTGTGTGATTAGATGTGCATATGTGCCTAGCATACACACTCAGATGCATTGGTGGTCTTATTGTGTGATTAGATGTGCATAAGACTTGTATATCCATATTTACATATATATATTAATACAAAAATAAATCAATATGAAATTCATTGTCTTTATTTGGGTTTTATAAACTAGAAAATTATGAGTTATGTTATGGTCAAAAGTAAAAATTGTTTATTTTAAAGGTGTGTGTTTAGTTGCACATGTTAGGTATGTGTTAAGTTAGACTTAAGTCATGTAGTGGATTATATGAGTTATTATTTATTTAATTAATTTTGTGAAATACATTTTTTTGAAATTTATTAAGTTTTTATCCTTTTATGACATTTTTGCTTGATGGTGATGGGTAAATGAAATATGTGTTAAGTTAGACTTAAGTCGTCATGTAGTGGATTATATGAGTTATTATTTATTTAATTAATTTTGTGAAATACATTTTTTTGAAATTTATTAAGTTTTTATCATTTTATGACATTTTTGTTTGATGGTGATGGGTAAATGAAATATGTGTTAAGTTAGACTTAAGTCATGTAGTGGATTATATGAGTCATTATTTATTTAATTAATTTTGTGAAATACATTTTTTTGAAATTTATTAAGTTTTTATCATTTTATGACATTTTTGCTTGATGGTGATGGGTAAATGAAAAAAATTGGTAGAACTTTTAAATACAATTTAATATCTAAAAAATCTACCATATTAATATTAAAATTTGAAATACCTTTTTCTGGAATGCATGTGTTAATTTAGTTATTGGAAATGTAATTTAGTTTTTAGCCAAGAGGTTCATAATATGTCGAGAGGATACGATACAAATTTGGTGTATTTGAAAAATTAAAATTTTAGTTGGAAGTGTAATTTAGTTAGCCAAGAGATTCATAATAGTTCGAGGGGAGAAGATACAAATTGGATGTATTTCAAAAATTAAAATTTTGGTAATCTTGTCATTCCAAAAAGTAAGTTTTGATATGCTGGGGGAGTATTTTATTGGCATTTTTATGTTATACATAAATCAATTGTAATAAGTTTGTTTCGGAAGTAAGCTCAAGCAAACAGAAATGCACTGCAAACTTATGAAGAAGTGCAACAAATCACTTACAGACGAGAAAAAATATTACAAAAAGAGAGAGATGCAGGAATTTAGAGTCCTAAAATTGGGGTCTCGTCTCAACGTGTGCCCCTCTTGTGAAAATTTTTCTTCCACCCATAATGCTCGTGCTTTCACTTTAGAGAAAATGAAATCTGTCTTTCCACGAGGTGTTTCGGAGTTCTTATTCCCGATTGTAAGTTTCTTGCCGATCAACCCATCCAATTCCATATCGAGATCCATAATCAGGAGCAGTTTGAGAAGCCATTGCATTTGACTTTAGAGTCTGTAATCCATACATATTTATGTTTAACTTTTAACTACAGATTTAAAAAACTCAAATAATTAATTAGAGAAACCCATCTAGTTTAGAATCTAGATGTGACTATAAACGTTATTCATAATGTGTTATGAAATAATTTTAAGCATTTGCAAAAACCCTTTCAATATAAAGACAAATTATGTGAGTTGATAGCCAGAACGGAACAAGATAAATGATCTAATGGTGCAGAGAGAATAACCCTCAAAATGTATGGTACAAATCGCGAATATATTCAAAATATTTTAGTTTAACAAGAAGGATTTAATTTGATTAAAATAAAACTACACCATATATGGCACAGGGAGATTTTCCATACAAAAATTTGCACAAGCTAGTTATTAAATTTTGAAACGCACTTAAATACATGAGTAAATATTGGTTGACTAGAAGCAAGTCCCGGTTAAAAATCTAAAACACATGGAGACAAAAGTCACCAACAAAAAACCAAAAACAGATTGAATGGGATTGGACCGTACTCGGTATCCTAAATTACAATACAATCAATCTTCGTCTCAGTAACCTAAAATAGTAATGCATGGTGCTAATCCTTGTGTCCCATGGAGAAATTTCTCATAAAATCCAATCCAAGAGAGGGATTGAGAGAGGGTGAATATTCATCTCAGTCATCATCTTCTTCTTTCGTTGTTGCAAGAATATTCAAATCGAATGATCTCGGCATTCTATTTTTCTTTGTAAGAGGAAAAAGGACAGAATTTTGTTTCTACCACTCCTAAGGAGGAAGGAAAATCGCCAACGCTAGTTTGCATGGGTGCAGACAGTACATTGTTCTATACTCCCACTCCCATCCACTCATGACCTTTCTGTGTCTTCATCATATGAGACCCTACATTCTCTCTCAATAACGACACCTCCATCGACAGTTGTTGCTGCAGGAGAGTATGGATTTTTCACTTCGGGATGAAGCAACAGAGACTCCATTTTGTTGATATAGATAAAGATAGCTCCATTTTAGGGAAGGAGCAAGAGATAAAGATAGCTCGATTTTATTGATAACAAAAGAGCAAAGTGGGGGTAACTCCTTTCTATTAATAATAAAGGACGTAGTGGGAGTTCAAAAGGTGGCTAAGGAGGGTGGGGCTGATGGGGCTGGAAGGGAGGACGATACTCTCCTGCAACAACAATTTTCAATGGAGTTTTCGCTACTGAGAGAGAATGAGGGGTATCGTATGATGAAGACACAGAAAGGAGATGACTCGCTCGGAGTGGGAGTAGTGAACGGTGTAGTTTATGCATCCATGCAAATTAGTGTTAGCTATTGATCCAGGATCTTTTTCGTTACGTGATTTATGAGAATATGATAACAAAGTTCATCCCTGATGGACTACATCTCCAGGTCCTATTCTTAATGGGTGCTCTTAATGGGTAGGTCTTTTTATTAACTCCACATACATCTCCAGGTCCTATTTTTAATGGGTGCTTTTAATGGGTAGGTCTTTTTATTAACTCCACAAGTATACCTTATTCTAAAGATAGGATATAAAATCTTTGCTTAGATAAAAAAACTAACACCACCATTTCTTTTTTGTTTTACCTAAAAATGACTCTCTCCACGCCTCCATCCAAGTCTAACACTTCTTGGCCCAAAAAGCACCCCTCCCTCAATTTACCTGCCACTGCTCCTACAATTAATGACGATAAATCTCAAAAAGTGTGCCCTGGTCCGTACAAAGTCAGTACATGTGTGCTTTGAGTCCTCTCTGGTGCTCTGTCTTGAACGCTGGCGAACGCCTCTTTATATAATATTTTGTGGCAGTTAGACATTGATGTTAGTAGGCGGTGGCTATTTTAAGTCATAGGTTGTTGGGAAGGTTCCGGGGTCAAATCCGATCGACCTCCGTTCGTTTTGGTATTTGTTTAGAACAGTTGACGGGTAGTTAAACTTGGTAGGCAGCCATTTAATTGGTGGACATGCTATTTTTGGCGAAGATTCTGGCGCGCGCTCTAAACATAGCGGTGGTTGCTAGAATGGCAGAACCGTTTCTATTTTTTCGCAGAAAATTGGAATGGCAAAATGTTGTATGGCAGGTGGTCACATGGTGTAGTATGGGGCCAAGGAAGGCCCAACCCTTTTCTGCCCCCATTCAAAACATTTATAAAACTTAAATATAACTTTCACCACATTACATACAAGAAACATATTATGGTGTGTTGGCTAGTGTGGAGTTGTGGGGCCTTTGGGCTAAGGAGAGTTCAAGGGTTTGACTCCTATGGAGTTATATAAATTTTACACTTTCTAGACCTCCTATTGTAGCTTCTATTATTTTGAAGAATACTTCTTTATCTCATGATAGTTATGTAGAGAGCAGTATGCCAGGATATGAGAAGCTAACCCATGGTGCACATGTAGAGAACTATTTTCTGCAGGGAAAGTTACTACAACATCTTGGGAAGCTATGTATTCCTACAAGTGAAAGTGTTCTTCACATTGGTTAAGGCATGAAAAGGATATTCTATAAAGGAGAATTTGGGAATGAACCTCATCCAATACTGGACTACACCCAAGAAACTCCTGACTTCGGTTACACTTTTTGGCTCAAGCCATTTTACAATTACAACAATCTTGGAAGGATCAATCCTCAATTGTCTTCCTCGAACGATATGATCTAAGTATACAAGTGCAGTCTTTTGAAATTCACATTTAAACATTTTTGCATACAACTTTTCCCTTTGAAAAGTATCCAATACTTGTTTTACATGCCTTACATGTTCATCCTGCATCCCGCTAAAAACAATATTGGTGTCTAGATATACAATCACAAATTCATCTAGGAAATGCATGAATACATCATTCATTACACGCATGAAAGTTGTCGGAGCATTGCAAAGCTCAAATGACATATCTAACCACTCAAACACTCCCTGTTTGGTTTTAAAAGAAGTCTTCCATGCATCCTCTTCTGTGACCCTGATTTGATGATATCCACTACGCAAATCCAACTTAGTGAAATAAACAACATTCTTCAATTGATCAGGTAAATTATCTATACGAGGAAAAGGGTATTGATTTTTCACTGTGATTTTATTTAAGGCTTGGTAATCGACACACATTTTCCATGTGCCATATTTATTTGACACAATCATGATCGAAGAACCATAAAGAGATGAATTGGGTATAATGACCCCTTGATACAATAATCCTTGTACATGATTCTTGATGTCTTTCATCTCCACAACTGACATCATGTACATGCCCAGATCAAGAAGTGAAGAATCCTGCTGAAGATGTATCTCATGTTGGATTTCCCTCTTAGGAGGTAATCCTTCTGGTTCCTAAAAAATATCATCATACTTAGAAACAATATCAATTAATTTTTTTTTTATGAGATGGATCACACCCTTTGAAATCGTCGGTTGTCCTGATATCTTTCTCTTTCATGACCATGAGTACATATCTCTTATTAGTGGTTATGAGTCTTTTCATTTGCCCCTCACTAACAAGTGTTTTATTTACCCTCATGCTATGAGTTCTAACAATATGTTCCACTCCCCCTTTGGTAAGGTGGTATTTTTTCGATCATAAAGATAAGGACTTCTCAACACTATGCCACATATATCAAGTGATACAACATCCAAATCCACTTCATCAATCAACTTTGAAGCAATTGCAAATCTGATCTTACATTTTTTGGTGACATTAAGTTTTTCTTTATGGCATACCCAACCAAGAGAATAACGCTTCGGATGTGGTTTTGCTACAAGACCCATATTCTTGACAAGTGCTTCAAATATTAAGTTTACTTGGGGACCCATATCAAATATGAAATAGTATGTTTAGATACAACTCATATATGAAATAACTCATTCCTCTTTTGTTCGTCAATATGAGATTCATCATTGGAACTTGAACTAACATGAAGAGAATATTTACCTTGTACTCCATTCACTGTGATCTTTCCTTCATCTCATGAATCAAAACCAAGATCTTGCTTCACTGTAGCAACAATACTTGTCTTCCTCTTTCCACCGAACTATTTTGGTTTCTTTTCAGGATGTAATTTTCAACAGTTTTCTTCATCGTGACCGCTCTACTTGCAATGAGTGAAAGATAGTTTTCCTCCTTCTCTCGTTATTGTAGCGGTCTTCTTGTCCTTCCTTTTGAACTTCTTGAAAGTATTTTGTAGGAAATTGGAAGGTTTATTCATGGGATATTCTTGAACATGTTTCCCCTTGTTCTCAAGGTGAGTGGCTTGCACACAAAATTCGTCTAGACTACTTGGGTTAAACTTCATTAAAGTTTCATAAGAATATGAAGAATATAACTCTGAAGTGCACCAATATATAACTCTGAAGTGCACCAATATACTTCATTAAAGTTTCATAAGAATCCAAATGAGTATTTAATGATAGAGATTTCTTCCCAAATTCTTCTGTGAAACTTTATACAATCTAACCTTTACTTTGTCTCAAAGTTTGCCATTCCATCATTGCTTTATGTAAATACCCCAACGGATAGAATTGCTTCCTTATCTCTATTTTAAATTTCAACGATGAGGAAAGAAGATTACCACACTTCTATTATGTAGATTGCTCTCCCACCATACGAGAGCGGTGCCTTCCAACCAAAGAGAAGCTAGTTGCACTTTAACTTCCTCTTCATCAATATGTTGAACATGGCAATATACTTCAACCCATAAGATCAAATTATCTAACTTTTCAGGATTAGCATCTCCATTAAACATAGGTAAAGAAAATCTTACATCAATATTTAATAATGGTTTATTAAAAGAGGATTTATGGTTAGAATGTTGAGAGTGACGAGAATGTCGAGAGGAAGAAAAACTAGAAGTTGAAGGTGAATATAGAGGCTTAGGAGGATCTCCTCCAACCCCTTCATTTACTGAAGCATCATCATCCGCATGTGATTCCTTTTTATTCCCTTTCCCCTTTATCCTCTTCTTGTAATCTCCATACATTCGTTTGACCATTTATGACATGAGATAAAAGACCATGTGAAAGTTTTTCTCCTTCTCATCACACTTATCCACTTTTGCCATCTTATTCCTTTGGGATGCATGCCCAAATTCGGGATTGAATGTCATAAGAGTTCCTTCACCTTGCTTATACCTAGCCCTAGTAAGCATTGATACTCAACAATTCAAGTCAGAGACGAATTCTCTGATACCAACATGATCTAGGAACTTTTCATCAGGTGACTTATTAAATAATTGTATTAAATGAACATAAACAAAAGTACACCATAAAGAAGGAAAAAATCAAAGGAAATAGACATAATCATGCAATATGAACACAAATGACTTCATAACGGAGTTCGTCCCTGATGGACTATGTCTACGGGTCCTTCTCTTAGATGGGTAGGTCTTTTTATTAACGCCACAAAAGAATTGGAAAAAATAAATAAGTATACCTCATTCTAGAGTTAATCTACAAAATCTTTACTCATATCATAAAAATAACACCACCACTACGTCATGCCATCATTTTACCTAAAAATGACTCTCTCCATGCCTCGATCTGAGGCTAACACTTTTTGACCCAAGAGGCACCCTTGACTCGATTTGTGTGCCACTTCTCCCGCAGTTAATGACTGAGAAATCTCAAAAGAGTGCCCCATTCCATACAAGCATGCTGGGACTCCTCTATCGTGCTTTGTGGCCTGAAATATGGCAAAGTCCTCCTTATATAATATTTTGTGGGCAGTTAGGCATTGATGGGGCACTTGACGCGTTGGTAGGGGGTGGCTACTTTAAGTCATAGGTTGTTGGGGATATTTCAGGGTCGAATCCCATGGACCTCCATTCCTTTCACTATTTCGTTAAAACAGTTGACAGGTGGTTAAACTTGACGGGTGACCATTTAATTAGCAGACTTGTTATTTCTTGCGGAGATTCCGGCGCACGCTCTAAACATAGCAGTGGTTTATAGAATGGCGGAACCATTGCTATTTTTGGCAGACAATTGGAATGGTGGAATGTTGTATGGTGGGTGGTTGCATGGTGTAGTATGATACCAAGGGCTGGGCCGAAGGCTTAGCCCTTTTCTCCCACCATTCAAAACATTTATAAAACTTAAATATAACTTTCACCACGTTACACACAAGAAACATATTATGGTGTGTTGTCTAATGCAGAGTTGTGGGGCCTTTGGGATAAGGATAGTTCAAGGGTTCGAATCATATGGAGACATATAAATTTTACACCTACTAACCACTGGAGGGGTTCCACGTGGCACCATATTATTTTCCCATGAAACTGACACTTGTCAAAACCTGATTTGTCCACGTGTATGCCATCGTTTTGTATGACCTTTCCACATCATCCCATTCCAACTTAGCTCTATGTATGTTCCATGTGTCACCCTTGCATTGGTGCCACGTGTCACCTTGAATTTTTTACTTTTGACCAAGTTTGACCTGAACTTTGACCCCTTATAACGTTTGATCCATAACTCTATTTGACGAGCCGTTTGCATTGTTAGAAAGCTTGCGACATGCTCTTCGCGATCATGCCATTTCACTAAGTTTTGAGAATTTTGAATTTTTTCCCTTTTGTTGTCTATTGAAGCCAATGTGAGCATCATGAGTTTCCTCTACATATTCTGAGTTGATCTTAATCTTCTCTAGATCCTTTTTGGATCAAATATTCATCTTCCTCCTCGAGGGTGGTAGACACAAAACTCTATCATTTTCCTCTTAAAAAGAAAAATGGAATGTTGAGGTCATTCGATTTGAATCTTCCTACGACAACAACATAAAAAGATGATGATGAAAATGATCATTCACCCTCTCTCAATTTCTCTCTTGGATTGGATTTTATGAGAAATTCTCTGTGGGACACAAGGATTAGAAGCATGCACTACTATTTTAGGTTACTGAGTTGAAGTTTGAATGTATTTTAATTTATGATACCCACTTCTATAGCAAGATTTTCCTCACCCCATGCAACTTTCTCAAAAGGCCTTTTTCATTTCCCTATGCAGACTTGAAGTCACTTTTTGCAACACCCAGAACTATAAAATGTATTTTTCCACATATACAGTAGTTTGCATCTTACTGCTCGATGAAACAATCTCAGATCCAATGCCAAAGACATAACATGTAGTAGATCTCCGATCATTCGGATTGCCATCCTAGTCTGAATTTGAGTAACCTGTCAACTCAACATCGAATGAATTAATATATTTAATGCCATAATCAATTGTGCCTTTGATATACCTAAGTACCCCTTTCGTTGCACTCCAATGGTTTTCTAGAGATTTTTCCATAAACTGACTTAACACACTAATAAAATATTGTATGGCAGGTCCGGTTGTAGTGATATAGTTCAAGCTTCCCACCATCTATCAATACACTATACCATTTAACTCCTTCGAACGATCATCATAGTAAAGTTTCATAGCATGACCTAGGTGCTTGTTTCAGTCCATACAATGCTTTCTTTAATTTACACACTAAATGTTCCTGACCACTTTTCACAAACCCCTCTAGTTGAGTAAGGTAAACCTCCTCTTTTAACTCACCATTCAGAAAAGCATATTTTGGGCTCGTGAATTGATTGTTTAAATATGTTGATTGAATCCTTTTTGACCGATATTATATATGTATTAATAAACATTTTGAAAAAGTTTTGAATGATTTCATAGAAAAACATCATAGCTCATGTGTCAAGTAAGTATAATTGATGTTTTCTGATAATTTTGAGTTTAGTTCAGCTTGTGATGA
>JASDQU010501830.1:14469-32998 GCA_032191745.1 Picea mariana
CCGACAGCGTTTCCACCTCAAGGGCTACCCTGCAACAAAATGGCTTTGGCTTGGCTCTCCAACAGCATAACTCTGCAAATTTGCCTGTCTATTGGCCTCAAACAGGCCTGGTTTATATAGCTGAGGAGTTGGTTTCTCATCCCCAACTTCCTCCAAGAATCTGGCCTCAAGAAAAGCCCAATATCCCCCAAAAATGGAGAATATCAGCTAATAATAGCTTCAATTAAAAATAAGCCAAAACTTAACCAAAACCCACTTTTTAATAGTATTTTGTTGCAAATCTGGGCGCAACCCCTTTCCCGGGCGCAGCCCCCCAAAATTCGGTCACATGGGCACACCATAGGGCCACGCGCCATAGCGCGGGCCCTATCCATATGGTACTCGCTCCTGGTTCCGTGGGTTATGTATGGAACCGTGGCCTAACAACCCTAAACCCCCGCTCTATTATGGAACGGTCATATGGTAAGCGCCCAGAATCACGGGCTAATGCACATCTATTCCCGCGTTGTTGGTTGAACGGTTCCGGGTACAACGCCCGGTCATATGTTATGTGCGTGGAACCGTGGCATAATGCTGCAACAACACCCGCTCCATGTGGCATAGCCCCCCGGGTCCTGTGGTGAACCGCCCGAACCACGGGCTAACAACCTCCGCGTGGAATGGAACCCCGTCCGGTGTATGGAACCCCGCCAAAAAACATGGAACCTTGCCCACGTCGACTACCACGCCGACCAAAAACCACCAACAATGGGGTGCCACGTGGCTTCCCCTGAGTGGGCCACGTGGCACCCTTTTTTCGCCAACCAGAAGCTGACACGTGTCACGCTCTGATTGGACCAGGTACACTGCCACATCGGATGCCGTACCGCCATGCGTCACTCTGCCGTGATGCCACGTGTCTCTTCCGTACGCCACCTGTCATCTGCCACGTCAGCATGCTGACGTCAGCGTGCCACATGTCACCCTGTGAGTGGTGACACGTGTCACCTCGTAATTGGTCGATCGTATGACCAAAACGCCAAATCAGCATGACACGTGTCGCGTCCTGGTGACGCCACGTGTCCTGTACGGAAGCCGCCACGTGTCCTGTACGACCTGCCACGTGTCGCGTCCCGGTTGGTCCACGTCATCTGTACGGCCTGCCACGTGTCGCGTCCCGGTTGGTCCACGTCATCTGTACGGCATGCCACGTGTCGCGTCCCGGTTGGTCCACGTGTCACTGTACGGACATGCCACGTCAGATGTACGGACTAACACGTGTCTGTACGGACTGTACGGACAGGTACAGTCAGCTCCCAAAATTTGCCTGTTTGGCTTTTCGGACAGAAGGCGATATCTTCCTCATACGGACTCCATTTGCGATAAAAATTATACCACTGGATTCAAGAAGACGAGACGGACGCAATGGCACAGGTTTCGTCGCATTCCGAGCACTTTCATTTTTGAGCATTTTTAAGCTCTATCTGGCTTCTGGATCTGTTTTCAGATCAATGGTGATAATACATTCTTCATGTGGAAAATTCATCATATGATAGAGAAAATATTCCATAACTTACGTGGCATACACATAATTTCACCAAAGAAGAAGGTTGAAGTCAATAGGGGTGATAAAAATTGCTACATCTACTAAGACAATCTTATCACCTAATTGAATGGGAAGATTAGGTACAACTCCTATTGAATCACATGGTCGATCATCAAAGGTTTGTAAATAGGGTGTCATTGTAACATGGATGGGAGACCCCAAGCACTACCAAAAAACCATCATAATCTAGGGATAGACTCTCTCATTAACTATACATTGATGAACACAAAGGTTCTTAACAATGACCCCAATTAGAAAGGGTTGAAGGAAGGAAAACATGGTGACAAAAGGTTTTCCAAGTTGAATGTCACAGTCTTAGAATTTGAAGTGGGTATACTTCTAGTATCCTTAGAGAGTGGATTATAATTATAGTATCCTTAGGTATAGTAGGAAATGGTCCATTAGAAGTGGAACGGGTGCCTCCTCATCTAGATTATTCCAATCTAGTAGTGAAGTAGACAGGTTGGAAGGACTAGCCACCTGAGTGGTTGACAATCAAAGAGGTCAAAGGAGAGGAAGTCTTGAGGTTAGAAGGAATGGGTTCATAATGAGGGATGGGTTGTTGCAAGGTAGAAGAAGGGGCTTACTAAAACCAATACCAATACCAATACCTCATGTAACTACAACCATAATTTTAGATCACCGTTTAGGTGCAAATGGATGTGTTTTGATTATATTTTAGGCACAATACATGGAATTGTTTGTGCTCACTAAGGAACCCATAGTTGATCATTACATTTAGGAGATAAATCGACACTAAAGTAGGCATATATGGTGCCCAATTTAGCATAGAATGATATTTCAAACCTAAAAAAAAAATAAACCCGTGGGGAAGGGGGACAAAAATGTCATTTTGGAGGGGAAGAATTACAAAAACACGAATTTGGTGTTTGCTAGGGAGAATGGAGAAAGCGTGCAACCTCTCCAACTAAATTCCCTTATACATTTTGACTCAAACACAATTGGGTGTTTTCTAGGGAGAATGGAGATAGAGTGTGACCAGTTCAACTGAATTTTCTGCTACATTTCAACTCCAACCGATTTGACTATTTCTTAAGGCTAGAGGAGATAGGATATGACCAAACCAACTCAATTTCAAACTATAATTGGAATCCAACATGATTTGGGTGTTTCCTAGAGTGAAGGGAGATAGGTTGTGACCATACCAACTCATTTTCAAACTAGATTTGGACTCCAACATGATTTGGGTGTTTCCTAGGGAGAATGGAGATAGGGTGCGACCAAAGCATGATTTAGGGGTTTCCTAAGGGATAACTAAGATTTTCAGGTATAAAATGATCAAATTTCACAATTAAACCTCTTGATATATAAATTTACTCATGTTTTATGGTCTATCTGAGTTTCACATTTTCTTATCCTTGTTAGAATAGGAAAAAAAAGACCAGGAAGAAGGGAGAAGAAATAAGCACCTTCAAAAATCGTGACCAAGTCAACTTTCCCAAATCATGATAGAAGCGATTTTCCCTAGATTGCTTAAAATGTCAAGTAGAGGGAAGGAAACAAATTCTATCCATAATGAGGTAAGTCCTTGTCAATTTGTAGATTTTCAATTTTCTCAATTTTGTTTTATTTTATTTTTAGTTTGTTTTTTATTGAAATTTTTAACAAAAAAAATCATTTTATATATCTAGGGACATGAGACTAACTAGGAGAAATATGCCTTGTATTCAATATTGGGCATGGAAGCCGTAAAAAAAATTGACGGTGTAGACTTGAAAATGATTGCAAAATACATAGAAAAATGATCCACTAAGACCCCTGAAACATTGCAAGAAAATCAACTGTGTGAAAGGGAATCAATTGATTCCCCAACCACTCCTAGATCGAGCAAAAAATCAAGGGGGAAATCATTGATGATGACCTCTTAGAATATGGAATATAGAGCGGAGACCTCCAATGGAGAAGCCACTCATGAAACCAAAAATTATTCCACCACGCCATGTTTTAGAACTTGCATTGGGAACTATGATACAAGGACAAAATACGACATGGTTTTAGGCGAAATCATAATGTCAGATGTCAGGAAGGTTTTTGTGAATAGTTTGAAGGAATCACGCCTTCAATGGTTCAAATAACTTCTCCATTTGTCGTTCTCAAAGATACTAATGCACCTACATAAAGTTGTTATTCATGACATGGAGTCTGAATTTGGCGTAGGTTGGTTAGTAAAAAAGGTGAAAAGACAAATGTCTCAGAATTGCAAGAGATTTATGTGCAACCAAAAAAAGAAGATAAAAAAAGTCCCACTTGAGCTAAGGCTCAAAAAAAGGCTAATTGATGCCAGTATAAAAGTATGGAAATAAATTGTAAAATCATATGAGAATTCAGATGCATGGAGGAAGTACAGTGAGGAGAGTATCCAGGTATTTCAATTTTCTCATAATATTATATCAAATTTATTAAACAATTTTTATATATTATTTGTGCATAGTTCAATTGACTTAGTTCATGCTTCAAGAAAAATCCTCCAAAGCTAGGCTTGCAAAACTCCAAGCCACACATCACAATGGCCAAAATGGTTTACAAGCCTTGATCTACACCTTTGTAAGTATATTTATTATGTGAAATGGTTTTTTTTTTCCTAGAAAAAAGTAAAAGATTACATATTTATTAGTTTAACTAGTCCATGTGCCATGTTTTGACAGGAGGACAAATATGGTTGGCATCCAACACATTTTGAAAAAGAAATTTTACAAAATAAAAAGTGGACCAACTTTGTAATATGGATGGAGAATGAGGTATCAATAGTACTAAAGGATCCCTTGCCTTGTTTTTCCCCTATTTTTTGTTAATGGCTCCTCATTTGGGCATCCTTTCCCTTTATTTCCTTTGAATATTATTAAATTGTGGAATGATCCTTGCAATTTATGGAGTTTGGAAATACTATCCCGTGTTTTGTGTCTCATGATAACAAACATAGTTTTCCTAGCAGGTCTTTTCTCCTTCTGTTTAATTTATTTATATTATCTTACTATTTGGATAAGTTGGATTCTCATCCAACATTCATAGGGCCTTATCTCCCCGGGACCTTCTCTACATAGGTGCATTTCACTAATAGATGGGTGATAACTTCATCATCCATCTTACAAAGTGAACACATGCTAGGCCCTTGGTTACTTCTCTTTTGCAAATGATCTCAAAGAAGTAACTCGTCTCTCAACACCAATGACATATAAACATGTATCTCCATAGGAGCTCTAATATTCCAAAGGGGCTTCCACCACAATGATTTTGTCTTGTTCTGGATTACATAACATAGTTTTGTACCATAGCTTTGCAATATGTTATCTTAGAATAGGATTCTTGAACCAAACCAAACTATATTCCTTATCCCTAATCCTTACATGAATATGAGATAAAGTTCCACATAACATTTCCATTGTGCTACATTATTCTTGTAAATCCCAAGAATATCAATACCAATACCAATACCATACCAATACCATACCATACCATACCAATACAATACCACACCAATACCAATACCAATGCCAATACCAATACCATACCATTGCATACCAATAAAAATATCAATACCAATACCATACCAATAAAAATATCAATACCAATACCATACCAATACCATACCATTGCATACCAATACCAATATCATTCCATACCAATACTATTGCATGGAAATGGTATGCATTGGCAATGATATGCATACCAATGCCATACCAATACCAATACCATACCAATATCAATACCATACTATACCATACCAATACCAATACCATACCATACCATACCAATACCAATACCATACTAATATCAATACCATACTATACCATACCATACCATACCAATACCAATACCAATACCATACCAATACCAATACCAATACCATACCATACCATTCCATACCAATACCAATACCAATCCCAAACCATACCAATACCAATAACAATACCAATACCATACCATTGCATACCAATACCAATACCATTGCATACCATTGCATGGAAATGGTATGCATACCAATACCAATACCATACCAATACCAATAACAATACCATACCATACCAAGACTAATACCATTGCATGGAAATGGTATGCATTGGCAATCATATGCATACCAATACAAAAACCAAAACCAATACCATACCAATACCATACCGATACCAATACCATACGAATACTATACCATACCAATACCAATATGCATTGCTAATACCAATACCAATATGCATTACCAATAACAATAACAATACCAAAACCAATATGCATTTCCAATACCCTTATGCCTTGCCAATACCAATAACATTTCCAATACCATTGCATACCAATACAACCAATACCATTGCATTCCAATACCGATACCAATACCATTGCATACCAATACCAATACCAATACCAATACCATACCATACCATACCATACCATACTAATACCATACCATACCATACCATACCAATAACATACCAATACCAATACCATAACATTGCATACCAATACCAATACCAATATCATACCATTACCACCAATACCAATATGATTGCATACCATTGCACGACAATGGTATGCATTGGCAATGATATGCATACCAATACCATACCAAAACCAATACCAATATGCATTTCCAATACCCTTATTCCTTGCCAATACCAATACCAATACCCTTTCCTATACCATTGCATACCCATACGACCAATACCAATACCATTGCATATCAATACCAATATCAATACCATACCATACCATACCAATACCAATACCATACCAATATCATACCATACCATACCAATACCATACTAATACAATAATATACCATACCATAACAATAACATACCCATACCAATAACATACCAATACCAATACCAATACCATACCATTTCATACCAATTACAATATCAATACCAATACCATACAAATACCATACAATTGCATACTAATATCAATACCATTGCATACCATTGCACGAAAATGGTATGCATTGGCAACGATATGCATACCAATAACATACCTATACCAATACCAATACCAATAGCATGCCATACCAATACCAATACCAATACCATACCATACCATGACATACCAATACCAATACGATACCATACCAATACCAATACCAATACCAATACCAATAACATTGCATGGAAATGGTATGCATTGGAAATGATATGCATACCAATACCAATACCAATACCATACCATACCAATACCAATACCAATACCAATACCAATACTAATACTAATACCATACTATACCAATACCAATACCAATACTAATACTAATACCATACTATACCAATACCAATACCATTGCATACCATTGCATGGAAATGGTATGCGTTGGCTATGATATGCATACCAATACCATGCCAATACCATACCAATTCCAATACCATACCAATACTATAACATACCAATGCCATACCAATACCAATATGCATTGCCAATACCAATACCAATACCAATATGCATTACCAATACCAATACCAATACCAATATGCATTGTCAATACCCTTATGCCTTGACAATACCAACACCAATACCATTGCATACCAATACCAATACCAATACCATTGCATGACAATACCATACCATACCATACCATACCAATACCATACCAATACCAATACCTATACCAATACCTATACCAATACCTATACCATACCAATACCAATACCATACCATACTGTGCCATATCAATACCAATATCAATCCCATACCATATCCATACCAATACCATACCATATCCATACCATTGCATACCAATACCAATACCATTGCATGGAAATGGTATGAATTGGAAATGATATGCATACCAATATCATACCAATACCATACCATACCAATACCAATACCAATACCATTGCATGGCAATGGTATGCATTGGGAATGATATGCATACCAATACCATACCATACCAATACCAATACCATACCATACCATACCATACCATACCAATACCAATACCAATACCATATCAATACCATACCAATACCAATACCATACCAATAATATACTATACCAATACCATACCAATACAAATATGCATTGCCAATACCTATACCAATACCAATATGCATTACCAATACCAATACCAATACCAATATGCATTGTCAATACCCTTGTGCATTGCCAATACTAATACCCATACCATTACCATCACCAATACCATTGCATATCAATACCAATACCATTGCATACCAATGGAAATACCAATACCAATACCATTGCATACCAATACCAATACCAAACCATACCATACCATTCCATACCAATACCAATACCAATACTAATACCATACCAATACCAATACCAATACCAATACTAATACCATACCAATACCAATACCAATACCATACCATATCAATACCAATACCATTGCAGACCAATAACAATACCATTGCATACCCATTGCATGGTGGTATGCTTTGACAATGATATGCATATTGTTATTTCACAATCTGTACTTTCCCAAAGCCTAAATGCAAGTAGGCCTAGATTGGCATAACACGAAAGTAGCCATGTCATTGTCACCCCAACACGGTATCTCTTTCTATTTAGGAGGATAAAATACTCACTCCAAGGGAGACGTCCCAAGACCTAGTTGGTTGATGAAGGGGAAAAGACAAGACAATACCACCCCTCTCTCTAGGTCTCTAAAAAGAGTAAAGTCACTAGTTTGATTATGTTGAAGGGTCAAAGAGGAGTAAGGTGAATTTGTACTTGCACTTTACCAATGAAACAACAAACGTTATAGCAATAATTGTTGGGTTTACTTGGGCTGACCCAGGTTCTAGCTATAAGATTACCAACACACCCTTCTACCATCATCCCTTCTGAATACCCGAAGGCAATATAGCACACAGATTGCACTGTGCAGTCTCACCCGAGATGGCTTCTATGGGTGGCCGCAGGACTCAAATTTCTACAACCCTGGGATGGGATGTGTTTCTATCTCTGAGGCATTCAACCTACTTACTGTTAATCCTAAAACCCTCATTAGATTTTACTCCAAACCACTATCACTACTATTCTAACAGGATGTTATTAACCATTACAACCACATTTGATCAAAGACAAACATTGATATACTATAACACAAGCTTCTAATCTAATTATTAGCTATAATATTTATTCATTCCATGCCATTCTACATATTCCATTAGCTTAACCTTATTGCGCAATGTTCATTCCTTTAACAAGAAACATATTCATCATAAAATCTTATCAACGTAATTTCAACCATAAATGCTGCATACAATCACATAAAACACACATATACCATGGTTCACCCCCCTAGGGCTATGTCCACAAAGATTTATTGCTTCGGCTCTTTATTCATCTTTCATGAAAAATGTAGTGTTGTGCACTACACAATCCTTCCTTCATTACATTTGATCTCCACAGATCACAATAGTTCTCACTTACCCTGAGAACCCCTCATCAAAACCCTAACAAATAATATTCGAACCAACTACAGAGTATCAACAATCGATTGATCCCTTGATCAACCTTCTACAGTCCTAATACATTCTACTTATAAAAAACTGAGACCAATCCCTTATAAAAACCCTAACCCTAAAAGGGTTAGGTTTGTTCACTTTCTCCTTGACTTCATCTTAGCTGGTCGATCCAACCATTGCTCCAATTTGGCGCTTTTCCATTTTCCAACTACTCCACAACAATTTGTCCACTTTCTAACTTCTTTTCTTGGTGCGGGTTTTCCCTTATTTCCGGTGCTACTTTTCCTCCTTTTTCGGTGCGCCCCCATGTTTTTCGGCACTACTCTACTCTCTTGAAAACTTCTTTGCTTTTACCCAAGATTGGCCTACGCCAACAGGCCCCAAACAATGACATCGTCCCGAGTCACTCACAGACTCCTGCATCTTTTACTACCTGTGCCAGTGCTTTGTACATCTTTGCTATCCATTGGCATTGCTCCTGAGCCTGACTGCTCTTCTTTGTCATGGCTTCTACCACCTACGCAGTGATTGGAGGTCTTAAAATTTCTCCCCCCTCCAATCCTATTTGTTTGATGCACACTTTTGTTGCGTCAATCTCCATGACCAAATGCTTTGCCTTTTCTTGTAGGGGATCAAATTGAGCCTATCATGTGATCTTCTATGCTATTACCTCTTTCTCTTCTACTTGTAGATTCTTCATTTCGACGATAGTCTTGATCTTCTATGGAAGTGACATTGTCCTTTGTCGCTACTTGGAATCTTCCATTGCTGCATGCAATTTATCTTCCTTCCCTTGTAGCTCTTGTAGGATCCCATCCTCTAATAGTTGTGTCCACATCTGAGCGCTATTCTTCAACAATTCTGTCATTCTATGTATACTCTGTGTGATGTTCTCTTCAGATGTTGTCGCGTCTTTCTCTCTTTGCGCTCTGAATTCTGGAGGAGTAGTAGGCATTGCACTCTCCTCCAATTCCTTGATATTCTCTTTATATTTCTCCAAATACTGCAATATTTTCCTCATCTTCTCTTCAGAAGATGCTCCCTCCGATTTTGTGTTGTCGAGGATGGCTTGAAATACTACACTTTTTTATTTCTCCATCTCCTCCACTTTTTGTTGTGCCATCTTTTTTTCCTTCCCTTCTTTGTTGATGACTTTATTCAATATAAAATTATCCTCATGCACTAACTGTAAATTCGCACATCAGACCTTGCTCTGGACCGAATCTCCTGCACGACGCTAACTTGTAGTTTATACAACACCTTTGTTTGAATATTGGGAAACACCAAGTCCAATGTCTCAATGTTCTTCAAGGGCTTCTATGTTTCTTCCTCATCGATGAAAATATCCCGTGTTATGATAAAAGTAACACTTCCCTGCACTGTGATTTGTACTGTCTCTCTAGCAGGTACTCCTTCTCTAGTGGGCACTGGTTTGTCCTTCTGTTGCTGCTCTGCCCTAATCCTCAACTGCTCCAACGTAGTTTTTACCTCTTGTACTTGCTACAGAATTGAATCTTGGTGATTCTCTGCATTTTCTCATACCTCTGTCAGTCTATCTTCTACTGTTGTGGCTATCAGTTCCACATCATCTGTTGTCAGTGATGTTTCCATTGGTTTTTTTTGGGCCTTTTCCTTCTTCCAGGAGCCACTTTCTTTCTCCCCTATCCTTTTCCTCTATGCATCTGATGGCTTAGATGCTTCTGGCATGTGTGTGTCCATACCTGTATCTTGCCCAACTTATTCTTCCATAGCTATCTCTTGTGACTTTATCTGCACTTCTTCTATGTGCACTTGTTCTATCGCTCCTCTTGGTGCCTACTCTACGCGCGATGGACCCTGTGTAGGACCATGTTGTGAATTATTTTGTGTCCTTCTTTTCTTTTGAATTGGGTTTCTTTCCCCCACTGTACCCGTTGTTGTCTTCTTTTTCATTCTTACGTTGTTTGTGCTTATCTGTTGTGCAAGGACTGTTCTGTTCTGTGTCCTATTTTGTTCTCTTGGCACTTTCCACTCTTTAGATCACTCCTAGACCTCCATATGGATGTCCTACGTCATCATACCGTACTTCAGCTACAACCAATCCTTGGTTGGATCCCTCTCCGCCTATATCCACATACTATGGCGTGATGCCTATAAATATCTATCTGTCCAAACTCTTGGATAGTTTTTGGGGAGATCCTCCATGTGTCTGCCACCCTGTTTTGGATCTACATTAAATACTACGCGAATACGTCGCTGCTGATTTTATTTTACTTGGGATATGTTGTACTTTGAAGGGACATGTAGTGCGTTGCACCACACTTTCCTGTCCTTGGCAAGAACAAACTGTATGTGGGTTCTTTGCATCCCACCAATGCAATGAGGATGAGTAACCACGAGTAGTCGAACTCAAAGCCCCAATCTTGTGCATCCTTGCAATCTTATAGAAATGAATTTAGTAAATAAGGGGCCCAACTCATTGATCTCCCCTTTACGTACTACACTACATTTTCTACCACTCTCACTGGTACCTCCTCTTTTCTACATTTACACATTAATTTGCAACCTAACAACCTTGTTGCAAATCACGTCGTAGGATTGTTGATGTCACTGATCCTGATTCCCCTGTTGCCTCTCTCTATGCCATATTTCACCTTTATTTCATCGGAGATAGATTTCACTTTTTCTTTTTCTTATAGATATTGCTATGGATTCTCCCCATCCATGGGTAGCCCGATAATTGCTGTGATCAGATCAACATTGATAGGCATGGGCCTATCCATCCAAAAAATTCCTCCATGCACCCTGGCTAGTTGTTTCTTCACACATCCATTGATGTGTTTACTATTCCCAAAGTGCGGTATGTCCAACAAATTCATGATTCCTGTGTTGTATAACCCCAAGATCCACTTTGAAGGATCCAATAGTGGCACACCTAATAAACCCTCTCCCTTGCTCTGCAAGTAGATCCGTGGCACCAAGTCTGGGAATTTCACTGCATCCGCCATGTCATGGTTAGATTATTTAAGGGCATCTATTATTCCTACCATTTCATTGTCTACCTTCACTCCCTTGGGTATTTTTGGCATCACTATGGCCAATTCCTCCTATGTGCGATGTACACCCTACGCACTGCTCTAAGCTCACGCCTTTTCCTTCCCTTATGGGGACGATACCCCAACTGTTGGTATGTCCTAGTGCTCTGTTTCCTGCTCTGGTTCCAGGCCCTTCTATGTTGATTATGTGGTTTGTTCGCCCTGTTGTGGCTCTTTTCCCCTAGACACGTCAAATTCCTTCCTTTTTGCCTCCTCTTTCGACTGCTCAGCCTCCTGTGCTGGGATTTGTTCCTCCTCCACATGTATGGTAGTCGGCTCATACTCATGTGTGTGAATTTCATCCACATACACAGCTGTGGGCATCCCCTACGTTCCTATTTCTGTCTCCTGAGCACTACTTCTCATGTTTCTCTCGAGCCTGCTCGACATTCCAATGCATGGTGGAAACATCCTGGTGAAATTCAAGCTGATGATCTCTAAATCTCCAATGGATCTCACAAATTCTCACTCTTTCACACTTAGACTTTGCTCTTCATTCTTCTCCTTAGTGAGAAAACACAAATGACCATATTTCCCCCCTTTTCTGAATTTTATAGCAGGACTATGAAATGACAATTGTTCCAAACTAACAGTTTTCACTTTTTCATTTTTTCCTGCGTGGTCCACTTTTTGTGTATGTCAACTATTTTCGTGCACGCAATGTCTTCAACATTGGTTTTTCTGTGGTGCACTTGCCAATGCTAACAAATCAAAACCTCTAATGTTATCCTACCTTTTTGTATTTTTGTTACATTTCTTCTTTTTATGGATTTTTGTCTTTTTATTCTAGCATATACTATATACAATATGTACAATCATACAATCTCTTTCTGTTTTTACCTCAGGTTGTTAGGTCGATTGTCTTGATATAGTTTCGATCGACTTCCATTCACTAGTCTTCTGAGATTATTCCCTACAAGATCTTTCAGGTGCACAAAACCTCCATTTGTGATGGCATCTACTTGATAAGGCCCTAACCAGTGCATCTTGAACTTCCCAGAATGTTGTAAATACATGCTTTCATAGAGGAGAACTAGGTCTCCTTTCTTAAAAATTTTCTTCTTCATGTGCCTATCATGCCAATATTTTTCCTTTTCTTTCTGTACTTCCTAGTGGAAACCTGCTAAAATTTTGTCTTCTTCCAACTCCATCAACTGATCCAATATTTCCTGCACAACACCTCTTTCTGTCATGTTGGTGATTGTTGCAATGCGTAGACTAGGTATTAAATAATCCAATGGAACCGCTGCTTCCTGCCCATACACCAGCCCGAATGGTGTTTTTCCTGTCAACTTCTTACATGTAGTCCTGTAAGCCCATAAGATTGTTGATACCTTCAAATCCCAATCATCCATATTGAAATTGAAAATCTTTGTCAACGCATTGTCTAAAATTTTGTTAAAAGCTTCTACTGTACCATTTTCTTGGGGATGGTAAGGTGTTCTCTTCTGATGATGTATCTTGAATTATTTTTTCATAGCTCTGATTATAATATTAATAAAATGAGTTCCCTGATCACTAAAAAAAATTATAGGACATCTGAATCTAGTCACCAGGTTTTCAAAGAGAAACTGCATTATATTTTTCATGTTGCAATCCTTTACTGGGGCCGATTCTTCCCATTTGGTTAAGTATTCTATCACATTGATGATGTATCTGGATCCTGATATCCTTTCAGGTGGATTAATAGGTCCAATGAAATCCACATCCCTTTTATCAAATACCTGTAAAGTTACTTGGGGCATAAGTGGCATTTCATCCCTTCTGGATGGTTTCCCCACCCTCTGATAGAAATCATAGGTCTGAAAATATTCCTTTACATCCTTATGTATTGTAGTCCACCATAATCCTACACACAACACCTTCTTTGCCGTAGGATTTCCTGTATATTTCCATCTAGTTATCCCTTCATGTGATTTTTCTAGCACCATGGAGCGTTCATGCTCCATCACACATCTTCTCATAATTCCATATTCACCTAACTTGTATAAATGACTTGCAATCAACTGATAGTCTGTTGCGTGCACTACCAACTATTTTTTCTGCGCGACAATAAATTCCTTGGGAGCCATTCCTGTGCTAAAAAATACAACAATGTTAGCAAAATAATCATCAACAATATGAACAGAAACTAAATTAGCATTAGGAAAATTCTCCTCCAAGTTCTTTGGCTCCTCTCCATTAGTAATTCTTGACAGATTATCTGGTGTTGCATTCATCTTCCTCGGTTTTACTATGATCTCAAAATTAGATTCTTGAAACATTAACAACCATCTACAGATCCCCCCCCCCCAACACTGGTTTGTTGACTAAGTACTTCAAGGAGGAATGATCTGTAAACATCTTAAAATGTTGACCCAATAAGTAATGTCTGAACTTCTTTAAGGAATATACCATTGCTAGACCTTCCCTTTCTGTAGTGTTATAGTTTTTCTCAGACTCAGATAACTTTCTACTAGCAAAATATATTGGGTGATCAATGTCTCCTTCACCTGGTTGTGCTACAATTGCTCCAAGTGCAATGGATGAAGCGTCCACATGCACATGAAATTCCTTTTTCCAATCTGGAAAACTCAAAATTGGTGATGTCACCATCTTCTCTTTCAATACATCCAAGCTTTCTTGGAATTCCTCATTCCACTGAAACTTGATATCTTTCTTTAGTAATTTCTCCATGGGTGTAGTAATATTTGCATAGCCCTTTATAAATTTCTTGTATTACCCTATGTGGCCCAATGTTTCTCTCAACTGGTGCATTGAATTTGGTGGAGGTAAATTGACAATAACAACAATCTTTGTAGGGTCTACTATCAAGCCTTATTTTCATACAATATGTCCAAGTAGGATGCCAAATGATGTATTGAATATACATTTCTTAATGTTCAAGGAAATTTGACATTACCTACATCTCTCTAACATTAATCTCAGAATTTCTACATGGTCCTTTAATAAACCGAATACTGTCCAATCATCCAGATACACCTCTAAAAACCTATGTATAAAACCCTTGAAGGAAGCTACTACTACACTGGAAATATTGTTGGTGCATTCTTTAAACCAAATGTCATTATTGTATACTGATATGAACCCCATTCTGTTGCAAATGTGGTTTTGTACCTATCCTCTGGAGAAATTCTGATATGATCGTAACCTGAAAACCCATCTGTGAAGGAGTAGACTTCTTGTCCTCCCACATTCTCTAAGACTTAATCTATAAATGGAGTAGGAAAAGGATCATGTAGGCATGCATCATTTAAATTCATCAGATCCACACATATCCTAATCCCTCTTGTCTTCTTTTCCTGGACCAACATTGAACTATTCCACTTTGATTCTTCCACATGCTCTATTATTCCTGATTCTAGCATTCTGTCAAGTTCTTCCTTAACCTTCTTCTTATAGATGGGGTTTAATATGTATGGTTTATGTCTTATTGGTCTTGCATCTGGTTTGAGGGGTATCTTCATCTCTCCAAGTTCTCCTACTACCCCTTTCATCTATGAAAATGTGGCTGGGAATAAGTCACTATATTCGTGCAATAATTCAATTATATTTTCCATTGTCTCACTATCCCAGTAATTTCGTATGTTGGCTATCTTGGGCTTCTCTTCAGTCCCAATATTGACATTTTTAATATTCATTGGTGCAATAAATTATTTTGATTATAACTGGGCTCCTTCCAACCCTCTTTCTCCTTACCCTTCTACTATATGTATGTCACGTGGGTTGTCTTCTACTTCCTCATACTCTGCGACCTGATAACAATAAACTATTTTTTCAAGTGTTTCTTTCCTGAAATCTCTGTCTACTATCACTATATCTAGCCCATACTCTTCAAATATCTTCCTTTCATCCTCTGTAATTCCAGATCCACCCATGGATTCTCATTTTCAAATGAAAATGTCTTAATAAAAGTATGTTGCACTGCACCCCAACTCTCAGTTTCTTTACGCAGTTCCTGCTCCTTGTACAAGTTACTTGGTATCCCTTTTAAGGTATGAATAAAGTAATGCATCCATTCCCCTGGTGGTACCAATCTCTAGTTAGTGACACAATATTTTATATGATGTCTTGTGTTCCCTCTTCCATCATACTTCTGTAGGGGTCTATCTTACTGACTCCTTCCAAATCTTATGCGCATCAGTATTTTACACTTTTACTAGTAATGAATGAACTCCTTATGTGCACCCCACCATCATGCGGGTGTGTTTCTCAGTGCTAAATCCAACACTAATAATCTCTGTCTGTCCAAAACCTCTGATTCAAACTTTGTTATGAAGTTTTCTAAATTTTCTTCTTCAGTATATGTGGGAAACTATTGTACTTCTGTCCCAATCGATCTTACTGCGCATGTATTTCTGGTGCACCTCCTAGTAGATATTTCATGCAATCTATGTTGCTAATTTTCTACTCCAATATCCGAATTTGACATATTGGAATTGATACTCCTCCAACCAAGTACTCCATTTGTAGTTGGGTTCACATAGTCTTCCTCTTGTGCAGTATTTCTATACAACTTGTTTACATCATCCCATAGAAAACTGTCATGCACAGGTTCTACATATTGTTCACAATATATGGGATCTGAAGGTGCTACTAACCTAAAGTTCCCAGCTTCAAATATCATCTTTCTAGTCTTTAAATTAATTATGGTCTGATTTCAAACGCCTAATCAATTCCCAAAAGTGTTGGAAATGGTATAGACTCATCCACCATATCCATTACTTCAAATTCTGTTGTGGTGCGCACACCATCTAAATCCATTGTGATATTCTTCAGTTTGCCTATAGGAATCACTCTCTGTTGGTTTTATAGCTTCAATTGGATATTGGAATACCCAAGTGTAGGTTCTCCCATTACTTCCCAAGTCTTCTTTGGAAAAATGTTAACATTTAAACCTAAGTCTACAATAATGTTTCTCATATTAAAGTCTCCTATAGTTGCATTCAATCTGAACTCTCTACTAGTTATTTTCTTTTTATGGATCTGATTAATCTTCTTTGTTTATGTTCCTATCCCTTCTTCTATGGTATATTTCTCAAGCATGTTTCTAAACAAATCCATGGCATTCTTATCATTAAGTAGTTTGAAGCAAGATTCTAGGAAATTCTTTAAGTTACTTACTTGCTCTGTTTGTTCTCCTTTGTAAGTATGATCCAAGCAATGAGGCATATAAAAAATAGGAGTATCATACCTCAGCACAATATTTGATGTGGAAGCTTCATTCCCCTTCAGGAAATCCTTCTTTTCTTCCTTGAAAATTTCCTTCTCCTTCTTTGCATCAAACTACTGTTGTGGCTGAGTGTTCTTCTGAATCCAACATTGAGATTCCTTCTTCTGATCCTATGCATTTGCTCCTATATTCACTCCTCCTCTAGTCACCATGTTGATTTTCCTCCCAGGATACCTTATTTCTACAGCAATTCAATGAACATTCTAGTTATTTAAGTTCCTCTTCTCCTGGAGCTTCGTCATTAACTTCGGGGAATCTTCTGTCACATGATCTTCTATGCGATAGTACATACATGTCGTTGTTGGTTGAGGAAAATATATAGCATAGTGTCCTTGCTATTGAAAATTATGGTAGATAATATGCCCTTTGCCTTTGCCCATTCCTCCTCTTACTCTACCTCTAAATCCTCCTCTGTCCCCCTATGGACCCATGTTCTGTTGATGATATTGTGGTGTCTGATTATGCTGTGGGGGTTGTTGAAACTATGGCATTGCTTGACATTGTTGCACGTTGGTAAACTGTGGCATAGTGTGTCCTGTCATCAACTCAGCTTACATCCTGTATGAATTTGAGGTTCTTTCCTTCATTAATTCTAGGGTTCTACAATACTTATCTTCATGTCCCACTGATTTACAAAAATTACAAAAATTATTCTTTGGTTTTGTTTTGTAATTTTTCATCATAGGGAAATGATAAGGATCAGGCCCATGTTTCTTTCATATTTCACACCAAGACCCTCCTGTAGGAAATGGATTTGTCATTCTTAATCCCAGATACTGCATAAATTTTATACACTCATTCTTTTTATGTCCCTATGATCTTCACAAGGTACACCACACTGCTTCTCTCTTATCCCTACTCTTATTCTGGTTTAATTACATTGTCAATTTCTTCAGGTCTTCCTTCAGCTCCTATATAGATGGATCTGAATGCCTATACTAATTCTCCTCTAGCATTGCTTCTTGCAGTGCCTCTACCTAGTTTTGAAATTTCTACTGTCTCAGTGGATATTTGAAATGTGGTAACAAAGAATTTATAAACCAATTTCTATGCTACATGTCATAAATGGGATACTTCAATTTACCTTTCAATGTCTTAAACTTCTGACCAATGTCCCATACTGATTCTCCTAGTTTTTTTCTAACCTCAATCATCTGATTCATGAATTGATCCTCTGATTTCGGCCTCTGAAACTCAGTGA
>JASDQU010501830.1:33161-48963 GCA_032191745.1 Picea mariana
TGTTCGCACATGAATAGGTGCTTCTCTAGGTCTTCTATTCCATATCCATGGAATTCTGGTAGTATTATGGTTGGATCTACACCTTCCATTGTCGAATGTGTTGTACTTGCTTTGCGCGGTACTACTATCTGTGTATTGTTGTTTGGAATTAAAATCCCATTGGTATTTCTACTGGTACTTCCACTTGTACCACTACCTGTACTCCTGCTAGTACTTCCACTTGTACCCTCACTTCTATTCTAATCTCCTAGATTCGTTTGATCGCCAATCACCGATTTAGTAAACAACTCTTTCTTTGTTGATGTGTTAATCGTACATGGGGTTGTAGGTTCTACATTGATTTGGATCTGGACAGGGGTATCTGCTTCCTCATTAGATCCCGCTTCTCTAGTATTTCTTTCATATGTGGCACACAATATTTCTTCAATATGCTCCATAACATGAAGATCCTCTACCTCTTATTCATCACTCTCCAAGCCTTCCCTCTTGACTACTACTCTTTTCTTCCTATTGAGCTTATACTGATAGGGTATGCCACTACACATCGTTCCTTCCTTCATAATGGGATCTTTCTCTTTATTGCATTCTTCTCTATCCATTTCCCCCTCCATATCAGACCTTCCTCAAGTTTCTCCTAACTCCCCCATGCAAGTAGGGTAGTTTAGTTGTCTGATTCCATAGTTAACACCCCTTTGTCATGCAATAATATCTTGATTGAAGTGTACAACAACCTAATGTACCTTCCCCTTGGGTCCTTAATAAAATATTGCTCTGCTAAACTATAATATTTCGATGTATCTACTGCAAAATCAGTGATATACCCCACTACAATGTTGTCTAGCCAAAAATCTACTGCATGCATGAATTTGTTATTCACCCTTTTCAACCGCGTGATCCTTTTTTCTATCCACTCTACTGATCTAAACATATTTTTCAGATGGGTATATTTCAACCGTTTTATCCACTCTTTCAATAGAGTGGGAAACTCACTAAAGAAACTCTCATGTATTTCGCTGAATACGTATCTTTCCAGATACTGTCTTGGCTTAAACCTAGATCTTCTATTATATTTGTGGGCAAACTCTAGTTCCTAAACTTCCAACCATCTTTCAATCTCTACTTTCATGGGGTTCCAACCTACAAACATTCCCCTTTCTTAATCCCTCATGCTATACTGCGTAATACAACCCTCCCAATCTAATCTTCTGAGTTCCAACAAACAACAGAACCATTGTTGGGTTTACTTGGGATGACCTAGGTTGTAGCTATAGGATTATTGACAAACCCTTCTACCATCAGACCTTCTGAATACCAAAAGGAAGAAAAGCACATAGAGTGCACTATGTAGTCTCACCCGAGATGGATTCTATGGGTGGATGCAGGACTTAGATGTCTGCAACCCTGGGATGGGAGGCATTTCTCTCTCTGAGGCATTCAACCTACTTAATGTTAATCCTCAAACCCTAATTAGATTTTACTCCAAACCACTATCACTACTATTCTAACAGGACGTTGTTAACCATTACAACCGCATTTGATCAAAGACAAACATTGATCTACTATAACACAAGATGTTTATCTAATTATTAGCAATAATATTTATTCATTCCATGCCATTCTACAGATTCCATTAGCTTAACCTTATTGTGGAGTGTCCATTCCTCTAACAAGAAACATATTAATCATAAAATCTTATCAACATAAGTGCAACCATAAACGCTACATACAGTCACATAAAACACAAATATACCTTGGTTCACCCCCCTGGGGATACGTCCACAAATATTTGTCACATCGTCTCTTTATTCATATTTCATGCAAAATGTAGTGTTGTGCATTGTAAAATCCTTCCTTCATTAAATCCGATCTCCACAGATCGAAATAATTCTCACTTACCCTAAGAACCCCTCATCAAAACCATAAAAAATAATATTCAAACAAACTACAAAGTATCAACAATCGACTGATCCCATGATCAACCTTCTATAGTCCTAATACATTCTACTTATACAAAACTGGGACCAAGCCCTTACAAAAACCCTATCCCTAAAAGGATTAGGTTTTCCCACTTTCTCCTTGACTTCATCTCAGCTGGTCCTCGATCCAACCATTTCTCCAAGTCATCACCTTTCCACTTTCCAACTACCCCGCAATAGTTTTTCCACTTTATAAATTCTTTTCTCGATGTGGGTTTTCCCTTATGTCTAGCGCTGCTTTTCCTCTTTTTTTGGTGCGCTCCCCTATTTTTCGGTGCTTCTCTATTCTCTTCAAAACTTCTTTGCTTTTACCCAAAATTGGACCGCGCCAACAATAATCAATGATATCAATGACTGAACAAATAGTGACTTTATGATTAAAAATCTGCTACTAGACAAGTTCATACATAGAAAAAAAGATCAATATGTAGCAACTGCACTATATCCACAAATTGTAATTTGTTTGGACAAATATAATACGATATTAAATATTTCACAATGATAATACTTTTTCCACTTGCAAATTCTAAATAGATACGAATCAGGTAATGCATTTCATAGGGCTTTATAAACACTTATAACAACGACAAATTGACAGTGATGACAATAGTAAACTACTCCAGAAAAGGTACTTCTTAAAGGCAATAACATATACAATTTTGGCATCAAATGATGGTAACTTACCTAGTACAAATTTTCAGGGCAGGTCTCTTGTTAATGTAGGATATTAGGGTTGTAATCAATGACTATAAAAGTAATTATAACAACAACAATAGCTTTATAAATGCACTTAGAATAAAAAAATAAGTATTTCAAGGCCTTAGGGTGATAGTGCCTAGTCTTGTACAAATTCTGGGTTAGTCTAGTTAGTTAGTATGATTGTTAGGGTTGCAAAACAAGGGATCTAGCAACAACAAAATTTAAGAGTTAGTAGTCTAGGATAGGTCAATGATTAGGTTATATTAGTGGGGTATCAAGTAGAATAAGGAGTTTGGAATTTTGTCGAGGAGATGAGGTGAGAAACTAGTGCCTTCTTGGGTGATGGACTCAAGCTAGCGACTCTCTCTTTTAGGGCTGTAAACAAATGATAATATTCAAATTCAAGAGGAATGAGTCTAGGAAGAGTATCTCCTTAAGTCTTCCTAGATCCTCAAGCTTGGATAAGGAGAGCTACTAGGGTGTAGGCTCTTCTAGCCCCAACGTCTTCTTCTTCTTAGATGTTTTAGGATTCAAAATACTTAGCAACAATAATTGATCAATGGTTCCAAGGTTCTATGACTTTAGGGCCTTGGAACTTAGAAAATTACTAGAACAATATTATGAAGCTTAGAAAATAAAAGGTGAAGAAGTAGCACCTTAAGTCCTTCACTTCTAGCATTCATTAGGAATGGAATTTCATAATCTTATATGAGAAAATAAAACCATACAATTAACCATTCAACTAGACAAAAAAAAATGCAGATTTTACTTACTTGCACCAAGAATAATAATGCAAAAGAAGAGTAGATTTCCAAAACACTTCACAAGATTTGATCCAAAGTGCAAAAATGTGCCTTTAAGAGAGTAGTGCCTCACTATTTCAGCCAAGTATTCCCAACTAGGGCATTAATTTCATACCTACTTGTCTCTAATGACAAGCTATGATGAAAATGAACGTTGCTTTTTGTTTATTTATACAAAATTTACCCTAAAATTAACTTTAGTTCAAAATTACAGGGCTGATCTAATCAATTTTCCTTTTGAATTCAATTTTACAAAAATGCATCAATAAAACCCTAGTAGGGTGATGTTATTCCCTTTCTAGGGTGACGTTGAGATCCAAGGTAGGATGTCTATCCCTAAAAATTTGAATGTTTGGACTTCTTGGGCCATAACATGCCACCAAGGGCCAATGTTGTGCCAAGTGTCCTTTTCTTCACCAAAAATCATCTCCATGAAACCCTAGCCTCAAATGATGATGTCATGGGCCAAACAGATGGTATTTGGAATTTTCGAGGCCTTCATGCAAGTGAAGAGAGGTGGAACTCATCCATATAGCTCTGCCAGAGTGCCTTCAAAGGAAACAACTTTTTTCTTCAACGTGCAAATTAGTCACCCATGTCATGCCCCTGGCTTAGTGCTTCAACATCCATCGATGGGATTTAGGCCCTCATGAAGGTCTTAAATGGTCATCTCCTTATGAATATCTATCCACCGAGCAAAGTCCTGCAAAGAAAACAAGTATTCCCTCTAGGGGTCCATAAGTCACAAGGATCATAGCACGTAAATCACATCTAATAATTAAATCACCCAAACATGTGCATCATTTCCTTTTATTCTTAACTTTCTTTCTTTTGATGTCTTATTGTATGCTACAAGGAAATAGTTAATGGCCACTCTCCTGGCTTGGTGACGAAAGGTGACAGTGTCATCCAAAAAACATTTCACGTAAATGAGAAAGATGGCTCGTAATGAGACCCCCTTTCTCTTGGCTATGCAACCAAGACCCACTACTCTGGCTTGGTGACTAGATAGGTGGTAATGTCATACCACTACATGTTCATGGTCATAATATTGTATCTCGTGATGAGACCTCCTATCCATCAACTACTACCTTGAGTGTTTATGTTATCTTGTGGGTCCCCTTTTCTTAATGATAAGATTTTCATTGATTTCTCAGGAATCCCTTGGAGAAGCATCTCAAAGGTTTTAAAAATGTCTTTTAACTCTTTCCAACTACTTTTACCCTTCGATCTTTTAGACCCTTCTTCCCACGAGGTAAGGTACAACCCTTCCTAGTGTAGCCTATCTCAGGGCCCAAAATATGGGGATATGGAAGGAATAAGGATGGAAAATGTTAAGTATGGAGGGAACATATGATGACTCTTCAAAGATCCACCCTGTAGCAATGCATCCTAAAAGGAAATCAACTTACTAGGGAACTATGTCACCCTCCCAGTTTTAAACAAGGCAAAGAGCATAATTTACAAGAAAATGTTATGAAATCAAGAAATGATTAATGCAACATGTTCAAGTTCCTTAAATATTGGAGTGATACATACCATGATACCCAGACTCATTACCTTATGGAGCAAGACCCATTACCAATTCAGGACCAAGCTGGAGTGATGAATATTGTTGATGGTATATGGACTGTACTAAAGAAATGAGGGGCCCTCTTGGGCCATTCTTAGGTCGTCTGACTCTCGACACTCCATGTCTAGAACCTGTGGGCCTCAAGACATGATCTCCTTAGTTACCCCTCAGCTAGGGGGTAACACATACCAATACCATACCAATTCCAATACCAATACCATCCCATACCATACCAATACCATTGGAAATGATATGCATTGGAAAGCGTATGCATTGGCAATGATACACATACCAATACCATACCAATATCAATACCAATACAATAACATACCATACCAATACCAATACCAATACCATACCAATACCATACCATTGCATACCAATACCAATACCATTGTATACCATTGCATGGAAATGGTATGCATTGGCAATGATATGCATACCAATACCATACCAATACCAATACCAATACCATACCATACCATACCATACCAATACCAATACCATTGTATACCATTGCATGAAAATGGTATGCATTGGCAATGATATGCATACCAATACCATACCAATACCAATACCAATACCATACCATACCATACCATACCATACCAATACCAATACCATACCAATACCATTGGCAATGATATGCATACCAATACCAATACCATTGCCAATACCATACCATACCATACCAATACAATTGCCAATACCAATACCAATACCATACCAATACCATACGATTGCATACCAATACCATTGCATACTATTTCATTGCAATGGTATGCATTGAAAACGGTATGCATACCAATACCATACCATACCATACCAATACCATTTCCAATACCATACCAATACCATACCATTGCATACCAATACCAATATCATTGCATACTACAATGGTATGCATTGGCAATGATATGCATACCAATACCATACCAATACCATCCCAATACCAATACCAATGCAATACCATACCATACCAATACCAATACCATAGCATAAAACCCCCGACAAAGTGTTCTTGAAAATCGACCTCATCTTCAGAAATTGCATTATGCCTCATTGACCAAAACCCTAGTGCCAAAGATACTCCAACAAATGGTTTTTCAGTCGATGGAATGATAGCGTAGGGGCCCCACTAACTGAAACCTGGTGCTTTTAACACAATGCAACTGATGGTTCATGCATCTAAGTCTCGATTTGATTTTTATCACGAGTTGCACCTCGCCTCCTCAAGCCATTTAGGGACATGTGATCAATTTGGTCTGGGGGCATAAAATCCAAACCGAGTAGCATAACATAATTTTGTAAGCTTCCGCAAGTCTGTTTGGCCAATGCCCATGTGACTACACTAGCCAAAAAGACCCGACATAGTGTTCTTGAAAATTGACCTCCTCTTTACAAATTACACTATGTCTCATTGACCAAAACCCTAGTGTTGGAGATACTCCAAAAAATGTTTTTTTGGTCGATGAAATGGTAATGTAGGAGCCGTAATAGCTGAAAGTCTATTTGGCCAAGGCCCATGAGAATACGCTGGCCAAAAAATCCCAACAGAGTGTTCTTGAAAATCAACCCCATCTTCATAAATTGCAGTATGCCTCATTGACCAAAACCCTAGTGTCAGAGATACTCCAACAAATTGTTTTTCAGTCGACAGGATGATAGTGTAGGGGCCCCACTAGCTGAAATACAATGCTCTTAATCCAATGCAACTAATTGTTCATGCATCTGAGTCCCGTTTTGAGTTTTATCGCACATTGCAACTCCCCTCCTCAAGCCATTTAGGGACATGTGGTTAATTTGGTCCAGGGGCATAAAATCCAAATCGAGTTGCATAACAGACTTTCGTAAGCTCTTGCAAGTCTGTTTGGCCAAGGCCCACGTGAATACACTAGCCAAAAAGAACTGAAACAATGTTCTTGAAAATCGATCTTCTCTTTAGAAATTCCAATATGTCTCATTGACCAAAACCCTAGTGTTGGAGATACTACAACAAATCATTTTCCAGTCGATGGAATGATAGCATAGGAGTCCCAATAGATGAAACTCGGTGCTCTAGATCCAATGCAAATGTTGGTTCTTACATCTGAGTCTCTATTTGAGTTTTATGGATAATTGCAACTCGCCTCCTCAATCCATTCAAGGACACGTGGCCAATTTGTTTCGGAGGCACAAAATCCAAACCGAGTAGCATAATGAAGTTTTGTAAGCCCTCGAAAATCTGTTTGTCCAAGGCCCATGCAGCTACAATAGCCAAAAAATCTCGACAGAGTGTTCTTGAAAATCAACCTCATCTTCAGAAATTGCACTATGCCTCATTGACCAAAACCCTAATGTCGAAGATACTCCAACAAATGGTTTTCTGGTTGACGAAATGATAGCATAGGGGCCCCACTAGATGAAACCCGGTGCCTCGAATCCAATGAAACTGATGGTTCATGTATCCGAGTCCCAGTTTAAGTTTTATCTCGAGTTGTAACTCAACTCCTCAAGCCATTCAAGGACATGTGGCCAATTTGGTTTAGGGGCATAAAATCCAAACTGAGTAGCATAATGGACTTCCATAAGATCCTACAAGTTTGTTTAGCCACCTTACACCACTCAAATTCTTTATCCACCTAAATTCATGCAATTTTTATCGATAGTTGCCACTCACCTCCTCAAGACATTTAACGACATGTGGCCAATTTGGTCTGGGGGCATAAAATCCAAACCGAGAAACATAATGGAGTTCTGTAAGCTCCCACAAATTTGTTTGGCCAAGTCCCATGCAACTACACTAACCAAAAATGCCCGATAAAGTGTTCTTTAAAATCGACCTCATCTTCAGAAATTGCAATATGCCTCATTGACCAAAACCTAGTGTCGAAGATACTCCAATAATTTTTTTTTCCAGTAGATGGAATGATAGTGTAGGGGTCCCACTTGTTGAAACCTGGTGCTATGAATCCAATTCAACTGACGATTCATGCATCTGAGTCCTGTTTTGAGTTTTATCGAAAGTTTCATCTCACCTCCTCAATCTATTTAGGAACATGTGGTCAATTTGGTCTGGGGGCATAAAATCCAAATCGAGCAGCATAATAGAGTTTCATCAATGCCCACAAGTTTGTTTGGCCAAGGCCCACATGATTATACTATCAAAAAATTCTTGACAAAGTGTTCTTGAAAATTGACCTCATCTTAAGAAATTGCACTATGCCTCATTGACCAAAACCCTAGTTCTGGAGATACTCCAAAAAATGGTTTTCCATTCGACAAAATGATAGTGTAGGGGCCCCACTAGCTGAAACCCAGTTCTCCAAATCCAATTCAATTGATGATTCATGCATCCAAGTACTAGTTTGATTTTTATCATTAGCTTCAACTCGTCTCCTCAAGCCATTCACGAACATGTAGCCAATTTGGTATGGGGAAATAAAATCCAAACCGAGCAGCATAACAAACTTTTGTAAGCTCCCGCAAGTCTGTTTAGCCACCTTACACCACTCTACTTATTTATCCACCTAAATTCATGCATAAAATCATGTTTCATGGATATGAGCATATATGATACTCTTTATTGAACTTATGGTCTTTATTATGTGTGATGCAACTGAAATGTATTCGTATGTTGAGTATGTACCAACATGTCATCCATCCAAATGAAGGGACTAACAAGCTTGTACCAAACTTGTTGACTCACCCTTGAGTCAATTTTGTCCTATTTCCCCAAATGAAGTGCCCAACTCTGGGATAAACATTGAGATATACATATCCTAGCCCATGAACTGACACCTAATCATGCAATTTACCAACACATATGATAGGTAAACTAAATATATGTTTGACCCACCATAAACAACAATGAACATGTTGTTTATATGTACATATTAGACCTAGTTTGGAGAGTGTAAGTTCCTTAGATTGTTATTTCCAACAGGAGATACTAATAGTCTTATTGATATTTCTTCATCATGCATCTATGTTACTGTTGTTATCTAAATTGAGCGCCTAGGGTTTTTAATGTTACTACCCTGTTTTCTAATGGTTGTAGCACAACTACCAAGTGTAACAACATTTCATCCCTACAAGATGGTTTCCTACTTCCTTGATAGACGTCACAAGATTGAGCATATTCTAAGTATTTCATGATGGATCTCCCATAAAATTCTAATCATTTTATGATACATGATGTAACATCAAAGGGTGTCATATACCATGACCTTGTACAAATGACCTATTTATCTAATAGTTGGTCACACAAAAAACCAATTGTTTCTTATATGTTGTCAAGTACCCTTGTGGCACAACACCTATGGCGAGAAAAATAATTATGTCATTCAAATAATTTGGTAATATGTCATGTCACCAAACATGTGCTATGTCACATGTTCTCAAAGTAGAGACCCTATGTGTTAGAAAAACAAGATCGCAGAGAAATAAAATAAAATAAGCGTGGAAATAAAACATAGAATATACAGAATACAATAGAGACAAAAATATATGTGGTTCACCCATTGTGGGCTATGTCCACCAGAGAAATTGCCAGGTCCTTCCTTTATTATTTTCTAGCAAGTGAAGGGATACAACCTACAACAAACCCATTGTAACTTCCTCTTCTTTCTCTCACAGTCTCCTCTCTTAGAATACAATATTCATCATGATACATAGCCGTAATACAATTCCCTCATAAAAGAGGGTTGCCCTTTAGGGAAAAAAAACCTAACATAACTTATACCATTAGATCTGTGACCTTATAATGAACGATCCAGATTTACTATGAAATTACAATATACATTTACAAGGAAATGTTTCCTTTGGGGGATTTCCCCCCGAACCCCCACAGGGGGGATAGCCCCCCTTTGCACTCCCTCGCGTGGAGGAGTGTACATTCTTCCGAGGTGTAAATTATTCATGGGGTATAAACACAATTGAAAACAAATAATAAGGAAGATAATAAGGCTCCAAAACCAACAATCTCCCACTTGGAGACTGATCTCAACAAATCCACCATTGTTGTATCTGATGGACTAAGATCTTTCTTGGACATGGAAAATTCCTCATCTTCATATTCATGCTTGAAGACCAACTGAAACTGAGCAAGAACTCATTTTTTCCCTGGTTACTCCCTTTGTTAACATGTCTACTAGATTATGGCTAGTGTGTATCTTTTCCAACTTCAAATGTCCATCTTCCAAGAAGGATCGTATGAAATGGTACCTGAGCTATATATTCTTAGTATTAGAATGGAAGGATGATATCTTTGCAAGATGAATGGTACTCTCACTTTCACATTACAACCTGCTATTATTTTTTTTATTTCCCAATTCCCCCACAAACCTCTGTAAACAAATAATATCTTTACTAGCCTCTGTAGAAACAACATACTCTGCCTTTGTTGTTGAAAGTCCAACAACCTTTTGCAATTTTTAAATTCAAATTATTGTTGTTCCACCTATTGGTGTTTTTCAGTCCTTTCAGTCACCAGTGATCAAATTATTCTCTTTCATATGGTCGATAGGGTCCCGGGGTAAATTTGTATAGTTTCAAGGAGTTTTTAAATAAAAAATTGATCATTCGTTAGTATAGCTAGGTCATTGCTACTTCTTTCATCTTCATGATCAATAAATATTACCATGGATAGGTCATTATTTCTTGGAAGAGTGTCTTGGTCATCTTGGTCATCATTCTGGTTATCATTCCATAAAGTTTCATCATTAGGTCATATTGTCAAAAGTCATGTAAATAGGTCATGTCATCATCAAAATCACCATTAGAGGGATTAGTAATAGGGAAAAGTTTTATATTATGATATCTAAAATCATTTTTATATTTATTAAGATGTAAATATGTGTAATAAGGTTTGAAAGCTACAATACACAAGCAATCAATTCAAGTTGTGAAAAGCCAAGGTGGGGCCACATCACCACATAAGTGAAAAATCGACTTCCATCCATTAAAAAGACCAACAAAGCACATCATTTTCTCATTTATCACTCATAAGACATCTATCCACCATTGAATTGCATCCCATCCCTTAGAGAAACCAAATTTCACCTTGGAAAGCCAAATTTCTCAGCTGCGCTACGCTTTTCTCCAAGGTGCTACGTTTTTCTCCAGGAAGCATAATATTTCTTCTCCAAAAACTTCTTCATCAGCTACAGGTTCCAACACATAAAAATCAAGTAAATGGGTTACATTGGTCCTTCATATATCTTTCTTTAGCTTCATTTCATGCTTGAAATCTCAGAAAATCACCCTCTCATAGGGTTTGCTACATCTTTTCCTTAGGGCTCCAAATCACCAAAAAATCTACATACTTAGATAGATTATGACCTGTACATGTTAGCTATTTTGTTTTTGTTCCATGCCATCTTTCTGGGTGGAAGAAAAATTCAAAAAAAAGGCTAAAAAACCACTTTTTGCCACTATTTTCACCCTGGCGCTGCGCTTTTGGAGTGACCTTGGGATAATCCATTTTTCTCATTCTTAGAGAGGTTATTTTTCTTTCTTAAGGACTCTATGGACAACTAGACATCCTAATATTTCCAATGGTACCTTCATATCAGCATTTCGAGCATAGGAAGTCACTCAAAATCTCCCTACAAGTTGGCACTGCGCTTTTCCCATATGGAGCTGCGTTTTTCCATGAATGCACTGTGTTTTTCCCTCAATGTGCTGCGCTTTTCCCTAGAGGTCAAATTTTTGATTTTCTTCAATCAAACTTAGTTTTTCATGATGTAATTTCTCTTTATTTCAGTTTACATGATGTATATGAATGTAAATTGAGCTTGGTAATGTAATTTTGATGTTATTATGAAGGTCATTTATGATAGAAATGTCAGTCAAAGGCTAAAAGGAGATTTGTTTTTTAACCTCCTTAGTCTTAGGTTTGGTTAGAGAAATTTGTGTGAACTATTCCCATCAAGAGGGATTTGACCCCTGAGAGAGGGGAAATATGGTTTTTCTCTATACGTATCTATTTTTTAGTCAGATTCAATGTTGGACATCAGAGAGTAGAAGGCTTGGAGCTTTGTGTACAGTTAATTTTTGCAGAAATACATGGCCAGTTGCAGCTATTATATAGCGATTCATGTGGTATGATTTCATGGCAGTGTTTTTCTTCTATAATTCACTTTTATGAATTCTTAATTCTCCTTCTTTCCATATCTTTGCTTTCAATGATCTTCCTATAATATGTTAAACATAATTCACAAAGTTTATGCTCTGCTTTGGTAGGAATTGCATGTTTATGCTATTCATCTTCTGATAAATGAACTCATGATTTTCATGCTCATTTTGAACCTTTGATTTTCCACCCTAAACTACAATTGACAACCTCAAAGTGCCACTGAACATACTTGCCATGCCCCTTTGTATCCCTACAATTGAAATATTTTAGATCTGACCTAGTTTCCTTGGCCTCTCCTCCCGATCAAGCTCAAACCTTAAATTTCAAAACCCTAGAGCTCATACCTAGACTAATATCCTTCTACCCTCTCCAGTCATATTTTGATTGTAAGATCACAGAGAGAGATCCCTCTCTGATTTGGTAGGGATAGCTACCAAATCCTTAGTGGTAAGAGGTTACCTCCATCGGTTTCCATTCTCATCCTTGGGACACTGTGGAGGATAACATTTTTGGCGTCGTTTTTGGGGACGAAAGATCACATCTTCCCTTGGATTTCATGACAAATTATTGAGATATAGTCCTGTGGGTGACAGGACTTAGTTTTCAAGAAGGATGACTCAAATTTGCAAAGCCAAAGTACAGTTTTCAGAACTGGCTCCTAAGAAGTTTACAAGATCAAAAACTGATCCTAATCCACCATCTCCGGTTGAAGACCCTGAGAGGATCCCGAAGAAAAAAATATCACAACTCCAACAAGTTGACTCAAGTTCACCATTACTGGTAAGATCTATTTCACTTCCTGCTGATTTGACTACTCTACAAGATTTACCTTTCGACATCAATTTTGAGCTTTCATTGTTCAAAACTAAATTTGAAACTTCACTTTCCGAAATAGTATATGATCCTATAAAAATTGAATTGATTCCACCATCTTTAGAGTCTGCATATGAAACTAATAGGAATGTTTGGTCCCATTTCCACAAGCTTCAAAAATTGGCCAATAACTTACAATACACTTCTGAGAAAGCCTATATTTAGTATGAGCAAGAAAGCCTGTTTACTGCTACATCCTTACCTTCATCATCTGATTCAACTACTGCAACATCTTCCACTCCTTATTCATCACTTCCTCCAAAAACACCTCCTCAAACAAAACCTCTTATTGTTTCTCCTACACAACCTTGCACAACATTCATGGCGAGATTTAGCCCTTTAATATTACCTGCCCAACTCACTTCTTTATGTCAAGGGTATGGTCAAATGATCCCTCTGTTTGATGGTACAGAAGAGGTTACATACCTGCAACATATGGTGAAAGTAACTAATTTCATCGATCTTGAAGAGATCAACAATGATGATGCAAAGATGAGGGTAATTGCCCAAAGTTTTTTAGGAGATGTGAAGACATGGTTTCGTAATCTAACTCCAAATTCAATTGAAAATTCTCAGTAGTTGACTAATTTGTTTTGTCCAAATGGGAAGAAAAGAAGAATCCACTTCAGATTCTTGGTGAATATGATGCTTTGAGAATGAATCCCAATGAGTCTGTGCAATATTTAACTTCCCGATTCAACAATATCTATTATTCAATTCCAAATGACATCAAGCCTCCTCCTGGCTTGGATTTGCTACATTATCCGAATGTTTTTGATCCTGATATGGATTATCAGCTGAGGGAAAGAAGTCCTACAACTCTCGAAGAGATGCAGAGAAATGCAGTGAGTTTGGAGGCAAATTTGATGATCAAGAAATCAAAAATGAAAACAGAAAGAAGGGTAACAATTAAAGAGGAGCCATCTACTTATTCAGATGGTAAGATGGACTCTTTGATCAGAACTATGGAGAAGATGATGGATAGGATGATAGTATCAGACAGGAAAGTATAAAATCAGATCCAGAATCCTAATTTCCGAGGACAACAACGGCAACAACGGTACAGCCTTAGCTTAGAATCAAGTAAAGAGAGCAAAGAGGTCAGGTGTTGGTTAAGGTTGGTATTCATTGATGTCAACCCTTGAAGAAAGACCCGTAGCACAAAGGTTTGGGTAATGGACCCAATATTTTTTTATGTAAATATGACTCATTATTGTTTTATCATTGTTGATAAGAAGTAAATATGGATGAACTCCAAAGTGGTCCCCTTATGGTGAAATCCCTCATGGGAAGACGCTTTGTGGAGTAAGAGAACCCATGCTAAATTGTGGAATAATGAGATGAAGGAAAGTGAATTTTTCAGGGAAAATATCCTATATGGATAGTGCTTGTCATGTCATTTCTGGTGGTATGTGGAACGTCACATAATTCCTCACGGTTAGAGAGTTATGGCCATGAGAAGTTGGAGACCCCAAGTTTGGGTAATGGACCCAAGTTTGTTTGATGGGTAACGGTATGCGTTATGATATATTTTAAGATAATACTATTCTATATGGATAGTACATGTCGTTCCATTTCTGGTGGTATGTAGAACATCACATAACTCCTCACGGTTTGAGAGTTATGGCCTTACGAAGTTGGAGGACCCTCATATGTCATCTAGAAGCCCCAAAAGGTCAAAGTAGTCAAAGTNTTTTAAAAGGTAAATAATAAAGTGAAGTGATGAGTGTATTATAATTCAAAGTGAATACAAAATAAATTATTTCAATAATAAATTTAATGGAGAAATTAGAAGTGGACCCAACCCTAAAATAAGGAAAGTGGGGCAAGTGACCTAGAAGATGTTTTTAAGGAAGCTACTTGGAGAGTATAAATAAGAGGCAAGGCTCTCTCATTTGAATCACACTTAAGAATATTGAATATATATATGTGTCTTAGGTAACCAAGGATATCTAAACCGGAATTCTGAGTGAAGGTGAAGAAAACAAGGCCGAAATGCAAGGAAGGATAAATTCTTTTGATGGTGCTTTCTAAGGTATGTTATTTACAGGCCATCTCACCATTTTCGCTATAACTTTTTTTCTATAATGATTCAGACCGTGAAATTTCTATACAAGTGATAAAACATATCCAAGTATCTGTGGTAACAAATTCAGCTTATGGGTCGTTGCAGTTTGGGAGTTACACTCTGTGGAAAATAGGGTTTGTGGCTAGTCCTGAAACTAGTCAAAATCAGGTGTTTCGGGTAAAAACGTCATAACTTGTTCATAACAGATCCGAATTCAGTTAGAAAAAATGTGTTGGTTAGGGGATAGTATTTAGTCTTCTGTGTAACATTTTCATATCAATTCTTCAAATATTTTGTGCGGGGCATGCTCTACAAGGTCGCTCTCTAGAATAAGCGAGAATTCAACAAGGTATGCCATTTTTGCTATAACTCCTTTTCTGAGAGGTTCCAAGTAGTGAAACTTGGAGGAATTGTATAAAACACATTGAAGAAAATTGTGTATCAGTTTCATATCTCTATACATTATAGGTTCAAAGTTATGATTACTTCAAGTTAGGGTTGTTGACTAATCCAAACTGGGCATGTGAGACTAAAGAAAAGTTTGATGAAAATGCTAGTCTCTTGTTTTTAAAGTTAAGGAAGGTTTGTAGGAATGTGATCATATACACCAGGTCTATTATAGAGCTACAAATCAGATTTGGATGATGAAATTGATGAGGGCTTTTGGTTGTGGTACATGTTGAGTACATGGTT
>JASDQU010501830.1:48983-59401 GCA_032191745.1 Picea mariana
TAAGGAGGATAGACTGTACCCTTAGCCATACTACCCGACTACCCAGGTACTAGAGAGTATCTTCCCGAGTGCTGTTCTCGGTGACACTATAGCAGTCCGACGGCCGATAGGTTTATCTACAGAGGGCTTCAGGAAATCTAGGCCGGTCCGTACATAGGTTTGTGTTTGATGCACTACCACTTGAAGGGGTACCAACAGGGGTTACAAGGGTGGCCAACAAATGTGCACTTAAGAACCACGTGTATTTCCTACGTGTATGAATCCCTCAACCGCGGGTTTATGCACGTAACGACAGATCTCTGTGGCTTAAAGACGTCGGAATACGTCTCTACCCTGAAAAAAAAATACCCACAATTTCTGCCAAGGAAAGTGCTCTTATACCACTTGCAAGATACCAGATATATAAAATATGCAGAACATAAACGAAATGCTAGAAATAACAGAATAACAGTAAAATATCCAGCATAATCTTCACAATACACAGAAATGATTCACGAAATAGCAACAGAAATAGTAATTTGAATCAGATAGCAATGTTCACAGGCCTCTTCGAGGGGGAAACCTCCAATCGAGTAGTGCTCTATTACAATAATATCCAAGCTAGGGTTCTCATACCCTCGACCCCTATTTATACTAAAAAGAAGCATCTAGAGGAATATCCTTCTAGAAGCAGAAGCTTCTATTAGGTCTTCTTACATCCGCCTTATTCTATTTTATTTAAAGGTCTTATTAATATTGACCTTTATTACATCCGAATACATTGATCTACCTATGTGCGGGTTAGGACCTTAACACACGGAGTGCACTATGTAGTCTCACCTGAGATGGATTCTATGGGTGGATGTAGGACTTAGATGTTTGCAACCCTGGGATGGGATGCATTTCTCTCTCTGAGGCATTCAACCTACTTAATGTTAATCCTCAAACCCTAATTAGATTTTACTCCAAACCACTATCACTACTATTCTAACAGGACGTTATTAACCATTACAACCACATTTGATCAAAGACAAACATTGATCTACTATAACACAAGATGTTTATCTAATTATTAGCAATATAATTTATTCATTCCATGCCATTCTACATATTCCATTAGCTTAACCTTATTGTGGAGTGTTCATTCCTTTAACAAGAAACATATTAATCATAAAATCTTATCAACGTAAGTGCAACCATAAATGCTACATACAGTCACATAAAACACAAATATACCTTGGTTCACCCCCCTGGGGATACGTCCACAAATATTTGTCACATCGGATCTTTATTCATATTTCATGCAAAATGTAGTGTTGCGCATTGTAAAATCCTTCCTTCATTAAATCCGATCTCCACAGATTGAAATAATTCTCACTTACCCTGAGAACCCCTCATCAAAACCATAAAAAATAATATTCGAACAAACTACAAAGTATCAACAATCGACTGATCCCATGATTAACCTTCTACAGTCCTAATACATTCTACTTATACAAAACTGGGACCAAGCCCTTACAAAAACCCTATCCCTAAAAGGATTAGGTTTGCCCACTTTCTCCTTGACTTCGTCTCACCTGGTCCTCGATCCAACCATTGCTGCAAGTCATCGCCTTTCCACTTTCCAACTGCTCCACAATAGTTTTTCCACTTTATAAATTCTTTTCTCGATGTGGGTTTTCCCCTATGTCTGGCACTGCTTTTCCTCATTTTTTGGTGCTCTCCCCTATTTTTCGGCACTGCTCTATTCTCTTCAAAACTTCTTCGCTTTTACCCAAAATTGGACCGCACCAACAATAATCAATGATATCAATGACTGAACAAATAGTGACTTTATGATTAAAAATCTGCTACTAGACAAGTTCATACATAGAAAAAAAGATCAATATGTAGCAACTGCACTATATCCACAAATTGTATTTTTTTGGACAAATATAATAAGATATTAAATATTTCACAACGATAATACTTTTTCCACTTGCAAATTCTAAATAGATAAGAATCAAGTAATGTATTTCATAGGGATTTATAAACACTTATAACAACAACAAATTGACAGTGATGACAATAGTAAACTACTCCAGAAAAGGTACTTCTTAAAGGCAATAACATATACAATTTTGGCATCAAATGATGGTAACTTACCTAGTACAATTTTTTAGGGCAGGTCTCTTGTTAATGTAGGATATTAGGGTTGTAAACAATGACTATAAAAGTAATTATAACAACAAAAATAGCTTTATAAATTCACTTAGAGTAAAAAAATAAGTATTTCAAGGCCTTAGGGTGATAGTGCCTAGTCTTGTACAAATTCTGGGTTAGTCTAGTTAGTTAGTAGGATTGTTAGGGTTGCAAAACAAGGGATCTAGCAAAAAAAAGATTTAAGAGTTAGTAGTCTAGGATAGGTCAATGATTAGGTTATATTAGTAGGGTATCAAGTAGAAGAAGAAGTTTGGAGTTTTGTCGAGGAGATGAGGTGAGAAACTAATGGCTTCTTGGGTGATGGACTCAAGATAGCGACTCTCTCTTTTAGGGCTGTAAACAAATGATAATATTCAAATTCAAGAGGAATGAGTCTAGGAAGAGTATCTCCTTAAGTCTCCCTAGATCCTCAAGCTTGAATAAGGAGAGCTACTAGGGTGTAGGCTCTTCTAGCCCCAATGTCTTCTTCTTCTTAGATGTTTTAGAATTCAAAATACTTAGCAACAATAATTGATCAATAGTTCAAAAGTGCTACGACTTTAGGGCCTTGGAACTTAGAAAATTACAAGAACAATATTACGAAGCTTAGAAAATAAAAGGTGAAGAAGTAGCACCTTAAGTCCTTCACTTCTAGCATTCATTAGGAATGAAATTTCATAATCTTATATGAGAAAATAAAACCATACAATTAACCATTCAACTAGACAAAAAAAAATGCAGATTTTACTTACTTGCACCAAGAATAATAATGCAAAAGAAGAGTAGATTTCCAAAACACTTCACAAGATTTGATCCAAAGTGCAAAAATGTCCCTTTAAGAGAGTAGTGCCTCACTATTTCAGCCAAGTATTCCCAACTAGGGCGTTAATTTCATACCTACTTGTCTCTAATGACAAGCTATGATGAAAATGAATGTTGCTTTTTGTTTATTTATACAAAATTTACCCTAAAATTAACTTTAGTTCAAAATTACAGGGCTGATCTAATCAATTTTCCGTTTGAATTCAATTTTACAAAAATGCATCAATAAAACCCTAGTAGGGTGATGTTATTCCCTTTCTAGGGTGACGTTGAGATCCAAGGTAAGACCTCTATCCCTAAAAATTTGAATGTTTGGACTTCTTGGGCCATAACATGCCACCAAGTGCCAACGTTGTGCCAAGTGTCCTTTTCTTCACCAGAAATCATCTCCATGAAACCCTAGCCTCAAATGATGATGTCATGGGTGAAACATATGGTCTTTGGGATTTTTGAGGCCTTCATGCAAGTGAAGAGAGGTGGAACTCATCCATATAGCTCTGCCAGAGTGCCTTCAAAGGAAACGACTTCCTTCTTCAACGTGAAAATCAGTCACCCATGTCATGCCCCTGGCTTGGTGCTTCAACATCCATCCATGGGATTTAGGCCCTCATGAAGGTCTTAACTCATCATCTCCTCATGAATATCTATCCTCCAGGCAAAGTTGTGCAGAGACAACAAGTATTCCCTCCAGGGGTCCATAAGTCACAAGGATCATAGCACATAAATCACATCTAATAATTAAATCACCCAAATATGTGCATCATTTCCTTTTATTCTTAACTTTCTTTCTTTTGATCTCTTATCGTATGCTACAAGGAAATAGTTAATGGCCACTCTCTTGGCTTGATGACCAAAGGTGATAGTGTCATCCAAAAAACATTTCATGTAAATGAGAAAGATGGCTCGTAATGAGACCCCCTTTCTCTTGGCTATGAAACCAAGAGCCACTACCCTAGCTTGGTGACTAGATAGGTGGTAATGTCATATCACTACATGTTCATGGTCATGATAGTGTATCTCATGATGAGACCTCCTATCCATCAACTACTACCTTGAGTTTTTATGTTATCTTGTGGGTCCCCTTTTCTTAATGATAAGCTTTTCATTGATTTCTCAGGAATCCCTTGAAGAAGCATCTCAAAGGTTTTAAAAATGTCTTTTAACTCTTTCCAACTACTTTTACCCTTCGATCCTTTAGACCCTTCTTCCCATGAGGTAAGGTACAAACCTTCCTAGTGTAGCCTATCTCAGGGCCCAAAATATGGGGAGATGGAAGGAATAAGGATGGAAAGTGTTAAGTATGGAGGGAACACATGATGAATCTTCAAAGATCCACCCTGTAGCAATGCATCCTAAAAGGAAATCAACTTACTAGGGAACTATGTCACCCTCCCAGTTTTAAACAAGGCAAAGGGCATAATTTACAAGAAAATGTTATGAAATCAAGAAATGATTAATGCAACATGTTAAAGTTCCTTAAATATTGGAGTGATACATACCATGACACCCAGACTCATTACCTCATGGAGCAAGACCCATTACCAATTCGGGACCAAGTTGGAGTGATGAATATTGTTGATGGTATATGGACTGTACTAAATAAATGAGGGGCCCTCTTGGGCCATTCTTAGGTCATCTGACTCCCGACACTCCATGTCTAGAACCTGTGGGCCTCAAGACATGATCTCTTTAGTTACCCCTCGGCTAGGGGGTAACACATACCAATACCATACCAATTCCAATACCAATACCATACCATACCAATACCATTGGAAATGATATGCATTGGCAAGCGTATGAATTGGCAATGATACACATACCAATACCAATACCAATACAATAACATACCATACCAAGACCATACCAATACCATACCATTGCATACCAATACCAATACCATTGTATACCATTGCATGGAAATGGTATGCATTGGCAATGATATGCATACCAATACCATACCAATACCAATACCAATACCATACCATACCATACCATACCAATACCAATACCATACCAATACCATTGGCAATGATATGCATGCCGATACCAATACCATTGCCAATACCATACCATACCATACCAATACAATTGCCAATACCAATACCAATACCATACCAATACCATACGATTGCATACCAATACCATTGCATACCATTCCATTGCAATGGTATGCATACCAATACGATTGCCAATACCATACCATACCATACCAATACCATTTCCAATACCATACCAATACCATACCATTGCATACCAATACCAATACCATTGCATACTACAATGGTATGCATTGGCAATGATATGCATACCAATACCATCCCAATACCAATACCAATGCAATACCATACCATACCAATACCAATAACAATACCATAGCAAAAAATGCCCGACAAAGTGTTCTTGAAAATTGACCTCATCTTCAGAAATTGCATTATAACTCATTGACCAAAACCCTAGTGCCAAAGATACTCCAACAAATGGTTTTTCAGTCGATGGAATGATAGCGTAGGGGCCCCACTAAGTGAAACCTAGTGCTCTTAACACAATGCAATTGATGGTTCATGCATCTGAGTCCCGATTTGATTTTTATCGTGAGTTGCACCTCGCCTCCTCAAGCCATTTAGGGACATGTGATCAATTTGTTCTAGGGGCATAAAATCCAAACTGAGTAGCATAACATAATTTTGTAAGCTCCCGCAAGTCTATTTGGCCAATGCCCATGTGACTACACTAGACAAAAAGACCCGACAAGTGTTCTTGAAAATTGACCTCCTTTTTACAAATTACACTATGCCTCATTGACCAAAACCCTAGTGTTGGAGATACTCCAAAAAATATTTTTTTGGTCGACGAAATGATAACATAGGAGCTGTAATAGCTAAAAGTCTATTTGGACAAGGCCCATGAGAATATGCTGGCCAAAAAATCCCAACAAAGTGTTCTTGAAAATCGACCTCATCTTCATAAATTGCAGTATGCCTCATTGACCAAAACCCTAGTGTCAGAGATACTCCAACAAATTGTTTTTCAGTTGACAGGATGATAGCGTAGGGGACCCACTAGCTGAAATACAATACTCTTAATCCAATGCAACTAACTGTTCATGCATCTGAGTCCCATTTTGAGTTTTATCGCACATTGCAACTCCCCTCCTCAAGCCATTTAGGGACATGTGGTTAATTTGGTCCGGGGGCATAAAATCCAAATCGAGTAGCATAACGGACTTTCGTAAGCTCTTGCAAGTCTATTTGGCCAAGGCCCATGTGAATACACTAGCCAAAAAGACCTGAAACATTGTTCTTGAAAATCGACCTCCTCTTTAGAAATTGCAATATGTCTCATTGACCAAAACCCTAGTGTTGGAGATACTCCAACAAATCATTTTCCAGTCGATGGAATGATAGCGTAGGAGTCCCAATAGCTGAAACTCGGTGCTCTAGATCCAATGCAAATGTTGGTTCTTACATTCGAGTCTCTATTTGACTTTTATGGATAATTGCAACTCACCTCCTCAATCCATTCAAGGACACGTGGCCAATTTGTTTCAGGGGCACAAAATCCAAACTGAGTAGCATAATGAAGTTTCGTAAGCCCTCGCAAATCTATTTGTCCAAGGCCCATGCAACTACACTAGCCAAAAAATCTCGACAGAGTGTTCTTGAAAATCAACCTCATCTTCAGAAATTGCACTATGCCTCATTGACCAAAACCCTAATGTCGAAGATACTCCAACAAATGGTTTTTTGGTTGACGAAATGATAGCATAGGGGCCCCACTAGATGAAACCCGGTGCTTCGAATCTAATGAAACTGATGGTTCATGTATCCAAGTCCCAGTTTGAGTTTTATCTCAAGTTGTAACTCGCCTTCTCAAGCCATTCAGGGACATGTGGCCAATTTGGTTCGGGGGCATAAAATCCAAACTGAGTAGCATAACGGACTTCCATAAGATCCTACAAGTTTGTTTAGCCACCTTACACCACTTGAATTCTTTATCCACCTAAATTCATGCAATTTTTATCAATAGTTGCCACTCACCTCCTCAAGACATTTAACGACATGTGGCCAATTTGGTTTGGGGGCATAAAATCCAAACCGAGAAACATAATGGAGTTCTGTAAGCTCCCACAAATTTGTTTGGCCAAGTCCCATGCAACTACACTAACCAAAAATGCCCAACAAAGTGTTCTTTAAACTCGACCTCATCTTTAGAAATTGCAATATGCCTCATTGACCAAAACCTAGTGTCAGAGATACTCCAATAAATGTTTTTTTAGTAGATGGAATGATAGTGTAGGGTCCCACTTGTTTAAACCTGGTGCTTTGAATCCAATTCAACTGACAATTCATGCATCTGAGTCCTTTTTTGAGTTTTATCGGAAGTTTCATCTCACCTCCTCAATCCTTTTAGGAACATGTGGTCAATTTGGTCTGGGGGCATAAAATCCAAACCAAGCAGCATAATAGAGTTTCATAAATGCCCACAAGTTTGTTTGGCCAAGGCCCACACGATTATACTATCAAAAAATGATCGACAAAGTGTTCTTGAAAATTGACCTCATCTTAAGAAATTGCACTATGCGTCATTGACCAAAACCCTAGTTCTGGATATACTCCAAAAAATGGTTTTCTAGTCGACAAAATGATAGTGTAGGGGCCCCACTAGCTGAAACCCAGTTCTCCAAATCTAATTCAATTGATGATTCATGCATCCAAGTACTAGTTTGATTTTTATCGTTAGTTTCAACTCGTCTCCTCAAGCCATTCACGAACATGTAGCCAATTTGGTATGGGGGAATAAAATCCAAACCGATAAGCATAACAAACTTTCATAAGATCCTACAAGTCTGTTTAGCCACCTTACACCACTCTACTTATTTATCCACCTAAATTCATGCATAAAATCATGTTTCATGGATATGAGCATATATGATACTCTTTATTGAACTTATGGTCTTTATTATGTGTGATGCAACTAAAATGTTTTTTTATGTTGAGTATGTACCAACATGTCATCCATCCAAATGAAGGGACTAACAAGCTTGTACCAAACTTGTTGACTCACCCTTGAGTCAATTTTGTCCTGTTTCCCCAAATGAAGTGCCCAACTTTGGGATAAACATTGAGATATACATATCCTGGCCCATGAAGTGACACCTAATCATGCACTTTACCAACACATATGATAGGTAAACTGAATATATGTTTGACCCACCATAAGAAACAATGAAGATGTTGTTTATATGTACATATTAGACCTAGTTTGGAGAGTGTAAGTTCCTCAGATTGTTATTTCCAACAGGAGATACCAATAGTCTTATTGATATTTCTTCATCATGCATCTATGTTACTATTGTTATCTAAATTGAGCACCTAGGGTTTTTAATGTTACTACCCTGTTTTCTAATGGTTGTAGCACAACTACCAAGTGTAACAACATTTCATCCCTACAAGATGGTTTCCTAGTTCCTTGATAGACGTCAAAAGATTGAGCATATTCTAAGTATTTCATGATGGATCTCCCATAAAATTCTAAGCATTTTATGATCCATGATGTAACATCAAAGGGTGTCATATACCATGACCTTGTACAAATGACCTATTTATCTAATAGTTGGTCACACAAAAAACCAATTGTTTCTTATATGTTGTCAAGTACCCTTGTGGCACAACACCTATGGTGAGAAAAATAATTATGTCATTCAAATAATTTGGTAATATGTCATGTCACCAAACATGTGCTATGTCACATGTTCTCAAAGTAGAGATTGATCTAAAAATGAAGAAGACTTGTATTCTTGAAAATATTTGCAAGTTAAATTTTATGTGTTAAAAACAAATGGATCAACTTTGCAAACACATATTTAATAGGATTTACTCATTCAATATGCATATAAACAACAACATAATCAATGAACATAAAACACATAACACAACAAATGATAAAGGAGTTCACCCCTCTCTTGGGATACATCTCCTGGTCCAGCTTCCAATGGATCATTAATATTATTTGCTCAAAGTGATAAAAAATGTGCTTTACAATGCTCAAAATGACCAATAGACTGCTCCAATGGCTTCAGAACGTCCAAAAACCCCTAGTTGGGCTTTTTCGGCACCCCATTTGGCTAAATAATGAAGAAGATAGGCTTCCTTGAAGTCTCCCCTTCAAGCTTGCTGTCTCTGCAACTACAAAATGCACCTTCTTTGGCTCAACCTAGCCCACACGCAATTTATAGTGTAAAAACCTAGAACTGGGTGCAATCGCACCACCGATCCAAACTATTGAACCGTTTACGCGCTGGCCCTAACTACCAAGGCCCGTGGGCACATGGTAGTCATACAACCACGCGCCAACACACAATAGGGCTAATGTTTAGCAACCATCGGAACCATATGTATAACCCACACGCATTGGTAATGGTCACATGGTATGACAAACCACACACAATAAAAAATGGTTATAATATATGGTTACAATGGTAACCACCGTAGCGCTGGTCGCATACAATAAAATACATGACCATGGGTCGGGGCTTAGCCCAGGCCTGCCCAACGCCCAAATGCATATTATAACAAGGTTAAATATAATGTTTGGAACATATATAACAAGGAACATGCACGAGAACATCGGTTGGGCGGCATTTCCCAAAGCTTTACCTTGCCCGGAGGTCACAGGGTTGACTCCTGTTGAGTGCAAAGGTTTTAACAAATAAACAAGTGAGACATGGTGGCCTATGATTGGGCCATGTGTCGCATTCCCATTCGATGCCAAAAAAACACGCCATATGCCAACTGTCTACCACATCAGTGTATGGTCTGCCACATCATTCGTACAGTCTGCCACGTCATCGTCCGTACGAACTGTACGAACTATACAGTCAGCACCCATTTTTTTTGTCTGTTTGTCATTTTTAACAGAACATGATATCTCTCGCTCCTGACATCCGTTTGAACCCAAATGAGTTGCGTTGGGTTCGTAACGATGAGACTTATACTCTCGTCTGATTTGAAGCGATTCCGAACACTTTGAATTTTTGAGCAAAATTTGATCCCCTGATCACACCTCCCCATTGGAAAGCTTTTGGATCTCCAAAAGACTATATTCAGTCTATGTGAATATGAGGGTATAGTTCCCTCACCCTTCCAAACTCAATCCACTTGGCTTTTCTTGGATTTCTACCTTTAATACCAACTCGAAGATACTCCAGATTTCCTCGTTTTGAAGTTCGCATTCTCCTGTCAAGAATGGTGTCTTCATGCAATTCTGTAAGATATTCTGGGGAAAAATCATCTATAGAAGGAATCTGAACATGCTCTCCATGATCATCAATCAACGAAGGCTCATACAATTTCAAATTCTCAACATTAACAATTGCATACATTTGCATATAAGGAGGCAAATCTAAATGAAAGGCATTGTTACCAATCTTGTCGATA
>JASDQU010501830.1:66834-88736 GCA_032191745.1 Picea mariana
AAACAAAATGCTCACAAAAATCCCAATCAATTTGTTTAAGATATGGCAACAAGTTTCTTTTGTGAAGTATCTGCATCCCCTTCTCGCTCATGTGTCTAAGACTATGATGCCATAGTGTTGGATCCACTCCCATATAATCTAAAGAGATAGAAGATTCAATATTACCAGTACATAAATACAATGTACCTACCTTCTCTCCTTTTTCTATCACCGATGATACTTTCGTGACCTTCCACATCTTATCTATAAATATGGATATACAACCTTCAATTTCCAGCTGCCCTATTGAAATTATATTTTTCCTTAGATTTGGAATGTGTCTTACCTCTTTCAACAACCATTGGTTTCCATTCATTTACTTTATTTTTACCTTTTCCATTCCAACAATTTTGCATGGTGCATCATCACCTAAATGAACCTTTCGAAAATCACCTTGAACATAATATAGAAAATGTTTCCTATGGGGTGTGGAATGAAATGAATCCCCTAAATCTACTATCCAAGACTCATAAATATTATCTATAGAAAGAATCAAAGCATCTTGTAACACATCCCTGTTACATTTGCTTCCTGATTGTTTCCCTGTTGTCCATCTCTTTGTTTTTTTAGAGCTCTGTAGTCTTTCTTCATATGTCCTTTCTTCCCACAATTCCAACACTCTATCTTTCCAAATATGGATTTGGATCTACCCTTCCTAGAATTCTCATGGTTCCGGCCTGAGCCCTTTCCTCTATCCTTTTGTCTTCCCATGTTCTCCATTTTTAACGCATTACCTGGTGTCTCACTTGTGCTTTTCCATCACATTTCCTCACCAAGGATAACACCAACAACATCATCAAATTTTAAATTATTTGAACCAGAGATAGAGTTACTTACATCCATGACCAAGACATTCCATGTTTATGGCAATGAGCACAAGATTAGAAGATCCTTGACCTCATCATCAAAGTCTACTTTTACAAAACTTAGATGATTAGTAACCATATTAAATTAATTTAAATGATCTACAATAGACCCACCTTCTGACATATTAATATTAAGTAATCTATTCATTAGAAATAACTTATTGTATTTCAAGGGTTTTTCATACAGTTTATCCAATGCGTCCATAAACTTATTTGTTGTCTTTTCTTTCGAAATATTGAAAGCCACTGACACTGCCAGGCTCAACCATATCGCTCCTAGTGCCTTTCTGTCAAGAACCTCCCATTCTTCGTCCATCATGGCCGTCAAATTATTTTCTATTCTACCCAATGGTAGGAATATATCCTTCTGATATAAAAAAAGCTTCCATCTACATCTTCCACAAATGGTAGTTTTGGTTGTTAATTTCTTGACCCTAAACTTTCCATCTTCTTCCATTGCTCCCACTTGAACCAAGAACCCTCTTTTCCTACGAGTTACCTTTTTCTCCGATACCAGTTGTTAGAAAAACAGGATCGCGGAGCAATAAAATAAAATAAATGTGGAAATAAAACACAAAATATACACAATAAAATAGAGACACAAATATACGGGGTTCACCAAGTGTGGGATACGTCCCTAGAGAAATTGCTAGGTCCTTCCTTTATTATTATCCAACAAATGAAGGGACACAACCTAAAACAAACTCACTGTAATCCATCAGAGTCGATGGTTCCTCAATCTGAGTCTCGGTTTTCATTTTATGCCCAGTTGCAAGTCGCATCCCAAACCATTTGAGGGAATCTTGGCCAATTCCTCCTCAGGGAATAAAAACATAACGGATAATTTTTTTTGAGTTCTATGAGATGCTGCAAGATTTTTAGTCATGGAATAGGTGACCACATTATCCATCCACTCTTGAGGGATGGTTTCATAAATAGGACCCCTTAATCCAAATGCTTCATTACTTCAAACTGAGCAAAACACTAGTTCTCAAAATCAATGAGTAAAGAAAATTTTGAGGCATGGAACCTGAGAGTGAGGGATGCTCTAGCTAAAATTATATCCCATTAATCCATTGGAGTCGATGATTCCTCACTCTGAGTCTCATTTTTTGTTTTATTCCTAGTTGTAAGTCACATCCCAAACCATTTTAGAGACTCTTGGCCAATTCCTCATCGGGTCATAAAAACCTAATGGAGCAACATTTTTGAGTTATGTGAGATGTTGCAATATTTTTTAAGCATGGAATAGGTGACCACATTTTCCATTCACTCCTGAGGCATGGTTTCATAAATTGGACCCCTAAATCCAAATGTTGCATTGCTTCTTACTAAAAAAAACCCCAGTTCTCAAAATCAAGGAAAAAAATAACTTCTAAGACATTGGACCCAGGAGTGAGGGGTGATATAGTTGAAATACTATGCCATGAATCCAACAGAGATTAAATTTACTCAATACGAGTCTCTATTTTCATTTTACACCTAGTTGCAAGTCGCATCCCAAACCATTTTAGGGACTCTTGGTGAATTCCTCCTCAGGGCATAAAAACCTAATAGAGAAACATTTTTGAGTTCCACGAGATGTTGCAAGATTTTTTAGGAAGAAAATAGGAGACCACATTGTCCATATTCTCTTGAGGCATGGTTTCATAAATTGGACCCCCTAAATCCAAATATTGCATTGCTTCTTATTGACCAAAACCTAGTTCTCCAAATCGATGAAAAGAACAACTTTTGAGGCATGGAACCCAAGAGTGAGGGGTGATCTAGCTGAAATCCTATGCCAGGAATCCATTGGAGATGACAGTTCCTCAATACGAGTCTTTTTTTCCATTATATATTGAGTTTCAAGTTGCATCCAAAAACCATTTCAGACACTCTTGGCCATTTCCTCCAAAGGGCATAAAAACCTAACGGAGAAACATTTTTTATTTATGTGAGATGCTGCAAGATTTTTTAGGAATGGAATAGGTGACCACATTTCCCATCCTCTCCTAAGGAATGGTTTCATAAATTGGACCCCTAAATCTAAATTTTGTATTGATTCTTATTGAGAAAAACCCTAGTTCTCAAAATCAATGAAAAAAACAACTTTTGAGGCATTGAACCATGGAGTGAAGCATGCTCTAGCTGAAATCCTATTCCAGGAATCCAACGGAGATGAAAGTTCCTCAATCCGAGTCTTGATTTTCTTTATATGCCCAGTTTCAAGTTAAATCCCAAACCATTTCAGGGACTCTTGGTGAATTCCTCCTCAGGGAATAAAAACCTGACGAAGCAACATTTTTGAGTTCTCTGACATGTTCCAATATTTTTAATGCATGGAATAGGTGACCACATTATCCATCCAATCACTAGGGATAGTTTCATAAATTAGACCCCTTAATCCAAATGTTGCATTGCTTCAAACTAAGCAAAACACTAGTTCTCAAAATTAATGAGTAAAGAACCTTCTGAGGCATGGCACCCAAGAGTGAGGGTTTATCTAGTTGAAATCCTATTGCAATACTCCATTAGAGTTGATGGTTCCTCAATCTGATTCTCGGTTTTCATTTTATTGCCGATTTCAAGTCGCATCCCAAACAATTTCAGGGACTCTTGGCCAATTCCTCCTCAGGGTATAAAAACCTAACGGAGCAACATTTTTGAGTGCTATGAACATAAATATACATATACCATAGATATTCATAACATAATAATTAATAAATAATAATTATTAATAATGAAAGGTCATGTCTCAAAGGACATGACTATTGGTAAAGGGCACCCCTGCTTGGGTATATAAATGAGCCCTCATTCTCAATTGTAATCATCTTATATATTATCTTATCTTATCTATTCATTTATTATTTATAGTCCTATATGGATTACTTTGTTATATTCCAAGTATTTTGGATAATTCTTGTGTAAGTGAACTTTGTTCGTCTTAGAGAAGTTGCAATATTTTTTAGGCATGGACTAGGTGATCACATTGTTCATTCTCTCCCGTGTCATGGTTTCATAAATTGGACCCCTAAATCCAAATGTTGCATTGCCTCTTACCGAGTAAAACCCTAGTTCTCAAAATCGATGAAAAAAACAACTTCTGAGGCATTAGACCCGAGAGTGAGGGGTGATCTAGTTGAAATCCTATACCAGGAATTCAACAGAGACAATGGTTCCTCAATCCAAGTCATGATTTTATTATTATGCCTAGTTTCAAGTTGCATCCCAAACCATTTTAGGGACTCTTGGCCAATTCCTCCCCAGGGCATAAAAACCTAATGGAGCAACAATTTTGTGTTCCGTGAGATGCTGCAATCTTGTTTAGGCATGGAATAGGTGACCACATTGTCCATATTCTCCCAAGGCATGGTTTCATAAATTGGACCCCTAAATCCAAATGTTTCGTTGCTTCTTAGTGAGAAAAACCCTAGTTCTTAAAATCGATGAAAAAAACAACTTTCAAGGCATGGGACCTGAGAGTGAGGGGTGATATAGCTGAAATCCTATTCCAGGAATACAATGAAGATGAAGGTTCCTCAATTCGAGTGTTGGTTTTCATTATATACCCATTTGCAAGTCACATCCCAAACATTTTTGGGGACTCTTGGACAATTCCTCCTTAGGGAATCAAAACCAAACAGAGCAACATTTTTGAGTTCTGTGAAATGTTGTAAGCTTGTTTAGGTATGGAATAGGTGACCACATTCTCTATCCACTCCTGAGGTATGGTTTCATAAATTATACGCCTAAATTCAAATGTTTCATTTCTTCTTACTAAGAAAAACCCTAGTTCTCCAAATTGATGAAAAAAATAACTTCTGAGGCATAGGACCTGAGAGTGAGGGGTGCTCTAGCTGAAATCCTATGCCCAGAATCCAACAGAGATGACAGTTCCTCAATCCAAGTCTATTTTTTCATTATATTCCAAGCTGTAAGTCGCATCCCAAACCATTTTTGGGACTCTTTTCCAATTCCTCCTCTGGGCATAAAAACCTAACAGAGCAACATTTTTGAGTTCTGTGAGATGTTGCAAGCTTATTTAGTCATGGAATAGGTGACCACATTATCCATCTACTCCAGAGGGATAGTTTCATAAGTTGGACCCCTAAATCCAAATGCTACATTACTTCAAATTGATAAAAACACTATTTCTTGAAATCAATGAGTAAAGCAACTTTTGAGGCATGGCGCCTAAGAGTGAGGGGTGCTCTAACTAAAATCCTATCCTAGTAATCCATCAGAGTCGACGGTTCCTCAATCCAAGTCTCAATTTTCATTTTATTCCCAGTTGCAAGTCTCATCCAAAACTAATGAAGGAGCATCACTCCATGTCATCAAGCACCAGCAAGCCAGTGCATTAGCACACTAGGGGGGAGCAGATCTCAAAGAGGATGTGCCAGTCATTTCAAAATGCAGCCTAAATTTAAAATTTTTAAATGTAATAAATGTTTGGAGGATTAGGAATGCCGAGCCCATGTGCTCGACATGTTGAAGTTTTTGTAATGTGTAATGTCTCCTTTAATGGCTGACAGATAGATATGTTTAGGTCCAATTAGGATCTGTTGGCATTCAATGTAATTTATGAGGTTAGGTGAGTTGGAGGGAAGGCTCGAGGAGCCCCTCTTTTGCAAATAGTCTTTGTATCAATGTTAATTAGTTAGAGAGGAGTGTGAAGAGAGATTTGATGAGATATATCAAGAGAGGACATTGGCGAAATACTTTGTTGCAGTATGATATTTGTACACACTGTATAGACATTCAGAATTTAATGAAAATAATAGTTTTTCCTGCATAAATGAGGTTCTGCGTGTTTTTATATGAGTTCTTTGTTTTCTTCTTAATGTGTTTGTTGTGTTTTTATGTATGCAGTAGATGTGTATGAAATTGTGTTTCAATTGCAGGGTAAGATAGAATTCACTATTTGTTTGTGAGTTTGCTGGATGTTCTGGACTATTAGGCTTGTGCAAGGAGTGCACAACAGAGTTAGAGAATCTCTAAGAAGCCAATGCAAGGAGTGCACTTGAACTCCTTTTCGATTTCATAGAACAACGTTCCAGGTGGGTGCACTAGAACCATTCTCAAATTTAGGAGGAGAAAATGTGTGCAAGGAGTGTACAATTTAGAGTTGTTGAACACTCTGATAGCTCTAAAAAGAGTGCATTGATCTTGTCCAAGGAGTGAACAATGCCTACATATTTATGAAGTGTTGGAGGAATTTAGAAAGGGCAAAAACCAGAGTTATGGAACACTCTGGAGGAGAGTCTCTGCCAAACAATTGCACAAGTCAAGAAACTTTTTCAGGTTCAGAAGCGCAAGGAGTGTGTCCAGGGTTGAGTGGTTTTAGAGCATGGGACATCATCTGGAGAAGACAAGGGCCGAGACCCTTAGAAAATTCAAGCAAGTTCATAGATTGGGAGAGATAATGCAATTGCACACAAAGCCTATGAAATGAGTGCAGAAGGAAGAGACATTCTGGATACTAAAATATGAAGGAAGCGTAAGATCAGCACAAAATAGACTTATTTCATAGTCCAAATCTCAGGAGGGAAAGTTTTTTGAAAGGAGAGGCCAAATAGTAGAGATCATAGAGAAAGATTAAAATATTGAGGCCTTTGAATGTTTTCAAATAATCCTTTCATTGGGAGAAAGGTGTAGTGGTCGTAGAGGGAGGAGCTATAACATCGTTTGGATTAGCTGCAAGACTCAACATGAGCCATTGGATCAACCCATAGATCCAAGGAGAGAAAGATACATTGGTCATTAGATCTGTTGTCAAGATCAATTTGGTCTGTTAGACCAAATCCCAAATAGACAGAGGAGTGCGCATGGAGGAGAAAATATCCTAACCATCGAATTTGAGCATAGGTGACAACAACCGTCGGATCCAGGTGAGTTTCCCTAGGTTTAATATTGAGAATTCTTCATACTATGGAAGTTCGGATATTTTTCATACTTGCTTTTAGAGGAGAAGTGGAATCCCGAAGTCATGGGGAGCCGAAGTAAATATGGACCATCCATTTCCGAAGGAAGCATTTCAGCAGATTAAAGATAGCCTAGAGGTCCAACTATCCGGAATAATAGAGGCACAGAGTATATGAGATTCCTGAATATCCGAAGAGTGGAGCTCATCATGCTTGTCCATTTATAAAGACACATGTCAGTAGATCGGAGGAGTTTCAAAGCTTTAGTACTCCAGAAGATTCAAGGTGTGGAGTGTGCAAGTCTATCAAAGTCTCGAAGCCCGTGGTGGATGTAGGCCATTCGATTTATAGAGACACTTGGCAGGGGATCTCATACTCTGAAGGAAATGGAGAGTGTATGTGTAAAAGTGGTCAGACTCCTGAAGTGCCAGAGTCCCAGAGGTCATCGCAGTTGTCTGTTACAAAGGACATGTGGCAGAAGATATATCGTCTAGAGGTATAAAACTCTAGAAGATAATTGATTGAAGAGGTGTGTAGGTTCCCGAAGTCCTGATATTCTGAAGAAAATATGGACCATTGGATCCAATAGACATGTGGAGGATGATTAGACCCTCCGTTAGTTCGGAGGTTCGGAAGAATAGCAGGTTGGATTTGACAAGACTCCCGAAGCTAGGATTCCTGAAGTCATCTGGGACATCCATTAAAGAGGACATGTGTCATTAGATCCAGAGATCTAGAGGAGTGATACTCTGAGGGAACACAATGTCATAGTGTGGAGAATTGTCAAATCCCAAAATCCCGAAGTGGCTTGAAAGTCGTCGATCTAATAGGGGAGCAAGAGTCGTCTGATTCACTTTAGAGTTCAGATCTCTGGGAAGAGGTGTATGTTAGAACTGGTAGACCTGCTGAAGTATGGGTCTTTGAAGCCATCACCACCATTAATTTTTGTGGTGTTGTGAGCCATTGATATTTTCCAGTGTTCGGGGGTTCATGAATCCATGACTTCAGAGGATTGGAGGTGTAGTGGAGGTAGAACACCTGGAGCCCAAAGCTCCGAAGAATTGAAGTCAAGTGCTATGGGTAGCGCATATTGGGTTAATCCCTCACTTCCATCCCCAGGTCATATGAGGTTTTCGACGTGAATACTAAGGGGATAAGTCCCAAATTTTATTTCTAAAGGAAAGGGGCTTAGAGAAGAGGCCCACAGGGTTTGGTTTTGTATGGACTTGCACACAGGGAGAAATAAATGCCTATTGTAAGTAGATTTGGGGGATCAGTAAGGCCCCGAGAGCCAATTCATATCCCAAATTGAACAATCCTTTTACTGAGAAGTCAAGAAGGCCCTAGGAGGAGGTGGGGGTCTATGTGAAAAACCATTTCAGGGACTCTTTGCCAATTCCTCCTCGAGGCATAAAAACCTAATAGATTTTTTTTTTTGAGTTCCATGAGATGTTGCAAGATTTTTTAGGCATGGGTTAGGTGACCATATTGTACATCCTCTCCCAAGGCATGGTTTCATAAATTAGACCCCTAAATCCAAACGTTGCATTGTGTCTTACTGAGAAAAACCCTAGTTCTCAAAATAGATGAAAAAAAAACTTTCGAGGCATGGGACCCAGGAATGAAGGGTGATCTAGCTAAAATCCTATGCTAGGAATCCAACAGAGATGATGTTTCCTCAATCCGAGTCTTAGTTTTCTTTATATTCATAGTTTCAAGTCACATCCCAAAACATTTCAGGGACTCTTGGCCATTTCCTCCTCAGGGTATAAGAACCTAATAAAGTGACATTTTTGAGTTCCATGAGATGTTGCAAGAATTTTTAGGCATGAAATATGTGACCATATTTCCATCGTCTCTCTAGGAATGGTTTCATAAATTGGACCCCTAAATCCAAATGTCGCATTACTTCTTACTGAGAAAAACCATAGTTCTCCAAATCAATGAAAAAAAAAATTCTAAGGCATGGCACCTAGGAGTTAGGGGTGCTTTAGCTGAAATCCTATTCCAGGAATACAATGGAGACAATTATTCCTATATCCATGTCTTTATTTTCTTTATACGTCGAGTTGCAATTCGCATCCCAAACCATTTCGGGGACTCTTGGCCAATTCCTCCACAGGGCATAAAAATCTAGCAAAGTAACATTTTTGAGTTCCGTGAGATGTTGCAAGATTTTTTCGGCATGGAATAGATGACCAAATTATCCATACGATCCTAAGGGATGATTTCATAAATTGGGCCCCTTAATCCAAATGTTGCATTGCTTCAAACTGAGCAAAACACTAGTTCTCAAAATCAATGAGTAAAGCAACTTCTGAGGCATGGCACCTGAGAGAGAGGGGTGGTATAGATGAAATCATATCCCAATAATCCATTGGATTCAATGGTTTCTCAATCCAAGTCTCGATTTTTTTTTATTTCCAGTTTCAAGTTGCATCCCAAACCATTTCAGGGACTCTTGGCCAACTCCTCCTCAGGGCATAAAAACCTAACGGAGAAACATTTTTGAGTTCTGTGAGATGATGCAAGATTTTTTAGGCATGGAATAGGTGACCACATTGTCCATTTTATATCGAGTCATGGTTTCATAAATTGGATCCCTAAATCCAAATGTTGCATTGCTTTTACTGAGCAAAACCCTAGTTCTCAAAATCGATGAAAAAAACAACTTCCAAGGAATGGGACCTGAGAGTGAGGGGTGAGCTAGCTGAAATCCTATGCTAGTAATCCAACGGAGCCAAAATTTCCTCAATTTGAGTCTCTCTTTTTTTTATATTCCTTGTTGCAAGTCACATCCCAAACCATTTCAGGGACTCTTGGCCAATTCCTCCTCAGGGCATAAAAAACTAATGTAGCAATTTTTTTTAGTTTCATGAGATGTTGCAAGCTTGTTTAAGAATGGAATAGGTGACCATAGTATCCATTCACTCCCGAGGGATGTCTTCATAAATTGGACTCATTAATCCAAATGTTTCATTCCTTCAAAATGAGAAAAACACTAGTTCTTGAAATCAATGAGTAAAGCAACTTCTGAGGCATGGCACTTGGGAGTGAAGGGTGCTCTAGCTGAAATCCTATCATGGTATGGTATGGAAAGTAATGGCATGGAAATACATTAAATACCATAGCAAGGCATGTAATGGAAAGACATGGAATGGAAAGGAAAGGCATGAAAATGCAATGCATGTCATGGCATGGAAAGGCAAGGCAATGCATGGCATGGAAAGGCAAGGAAATGAAAGGAATGGCATGGAAAGGAATGGCATATCATGGAAAGGAAAGGAATGATATGGAAAGGAATGGTATGGAAAGACAAGGCATGGAAAGGAATGCAAAGGAAAGGTATGACATAGCATGGAAAGGCAAGGCATGGTTAGTGAATGTAAGGCATGGTATGGAGGGGGATGGCATGGAAAGGCATACCATAATATAGCAAGGAATGGCATGGCATGGCATGGAAAGGAAAGGAATGGAATGGAATGGCATGGCATGGCATGGAAAGGTAAGGCATGACATGGCATGGAAAGGCATGGCATGGAAAGGAAAGGCATGCTAAGGAAAGGAATGGTATGGAAAGACAAGGCATGGCATTGCAAGGCATGGTATGGAGGGGCATGGCATGGAAATGCATACCATACGATAGCATGGCATAGAAAGAAAAGGCATGACATGGCAAGGAAAGGCATGGTATTGCATGGCAAGGCAAGGCATGCAAAGGCAAGGAAAGGAATTGCATGGCATGACAAGGCAAGGCAATGCATGGAATGGCAGGGCAAGGAAATGAAAGGTATGGCATGGAAAGGCATGCAAAGGAAATACATGACATGGCATGGAATGGCAAGGAAAGGCATGATATGGAAAGGCATGGTATGGAAATAAAAGGCATGGCAAGGAAAGGCATGATATGGAAAGGCATGGTATGGAAAGACAAGGCATGGAAAGTGAATGAAAGGCATGTAATTGGAAGGAATGTTATGGAGAGGAATGAAAAGTAAAGGCATACCATACGATAGAAAGAAATGGAATTGGATGGTATGGAATGACATGGAATGGTGTGGCATGGAAAGACAAGGCATAGAAAGGAAAGGCATGGCATGTCATGACAAGCCAGACAATGTATGGCATGACAAGGGAAGACAATGCATGAAATGACAAGAAAGGGATGGCATGGAAAGGCATGCGAAGAAAATGCATGACATGGCAAGGTGTTGGGTTGTGGAAAAGGTACAAATATCCTTGTTATTCCCACAATTCATGATATAATCTTGATTGACTTTTGATAAATAAGGTATAAAATGATTAATATGTCTTCTAGCGATATTATTGAGTTCAATTAAATAAATTCTAAAATATGATTGGAATTGTTTGATTTTGTTATAAGAATGGATAAACATTGACAAACCTAAGATAGCAAAGAAGATCTTGAAGATGCGTAAGCTATTGGAGGTTGAAGATTTTTGGCACAAAGCAGTTTTGAAGATGATTTATTTTCTATCTTGTAACTTTATAATAGTAAAGCAATCCTGAGGATCTCTCGATCCTCAGGATGGATTTATTTACCCAGATTACTGTAATATATAGAGGGTAATAGATCCTGAAAGGATAATCTAAGAATTGCATCCAAGTATTCAGAACTTAGAATTGCTCTACGCAAGCAGTTTTTGTAAATGTTGTACCAGTTATGGAATCAATAAAAGCTTTGAACGTTTTCACCGTTTCTACACACTGAGTTTCTAGTAGCAGTGCTTCTGAGGACCAAGGGCCCAGTCTGAAGGATTTATTGTCTCAATCTGTAATTGTATCAGTTTGATTTTTGTTTTGTGATTCAAATCTCTTTCACAATAGTTAAGATGAATGCATAAATGTGTTAATGATTTTATGTTGTTTTCATACAGAAGATAGACATTTCCCTCGAGTGTTAATGATTGTTGTTCCAACTTACATTACTGTAGTTTACTGCTTGGCAGTTCCTCACATTTTCATACGTGTTGTTCCTTTTACTTAGATTCGCAATTGTTGTTTTTTTCAATTAAGTTACATTTGTTGTTCCTTTCAGTTAAGTTACATTTGTTGTCCCTTTCGATTAGATTACAATTGATGTTTCTTTCCATAGATAGAGTAATTCGCTATTTCCTTTCCTACAATTTGATTCATAGTTGATAGTTAATTCTGCAAGTCTTTACTTAGATTCAATTACTGCTTTTTAGTTAAATGAATTCAACAGATTAGTTATTTCCTTTTCATTCGGAGCATGTTAGTAATCAGATTTCAATTTCGTTAAGTAAGATATTAGTCTTAGAATATTTAAGGAACATTTGAGAAACTTGATTGTTGATAAACTCAGATTTGTTTTAACTACGCGATTTTAGCCTCTATGAGCTATCTGCATAGACTTTACTGATATTCTTCAGATAAAAGACGAATCCTCGGGTTGATAAATTAATGTTAAACTAAGGCTATTATTAGGACATCTTTAGAGCCCAACATTTTGGTGTCGTTTCCAGGGAGAATGTCAAAGGTATCATAGGTTGTGTCTCTAGAGGACGAGGTATTGAAGATGGAAGGTAAGAACCTACGCAGGCAATAATTAAGATTCTTATGCCAACGCTTACTTCCAGTTGATATTTAGAGGTTATATAGGTGTTTTTTTTTTTTTTTTGTGTGTGAAGTGTGTATGACTAAGAAGAAAGATCCTGAAAAACCAAAACCCCCACCAAAAACTACCAAATCCTAGGGCTCGGTGCTCCCTGGGAGAAGCACTTTCATAGATGACATCATCTGAAAAGTTGAATCTCAAGATTTGGTTAGACCTAGGAAAGGATCTACATGAATCCCTCAGGTATAAGTTTCTCCAACTACAGCCCACACTAAGATTCACAACAAAATGGAAGGGACAGAGCAAAGCTTTCAAAGCACAGATCTTCTACCCCTCAACCCTTGAGAAGAGGGAAAGTCTCGTAATCTGGAGGAAGGAGAAGGAGAAACCATTGGGGTTGCTAAAGAAGACCCATCACCACCCCCTGATCCTAAATCTCCTATGAAAGAAGAAGGCATACTTGAAATCCAAGATAGAGGGAATGCAATCAAATCACCCTAGGGGATCAAGTAATCAATCAAAAGAATACCTAGGCCAAGAAATTATTGAATACTATTAGCATATCTTCAACCAAATGGCACAACCAAATCAACAACAACCCCAGAACTCCATGCTGGAATATCCAATAGTTGATCCAATATCCAATGCCCCCATGAAAGAAATCCCCCTACAGAACTTGCCAACCTTCCATGGATTGATCTCAGAAGACCCGGACACATTCTTATTCAAATTGGATGTCCTATGTAGAGGGTATGATTACACCTATGAACCCCAAAAATTAAAACTATTCCCCTCCACTCTGAAAGGAGCAGCTCTACCCTAGTTTATGGGATTGGGTGGAGGAACTATAAACTCATGGGATGAGATGAAACAAGCCTTCTTGACAAAATACCAGGATTATTGTAGAACTAGGGACCTAAGAGATGAAATCTTTCAAATGACTACAAAAGAAAATGAATCATTAGAAGAATATGTTGAGATATTTCAGTATAACTTGTAGATATCGCCTTATGGTACATTACTAGGTGAAGTACTTAAAGAAAATCTGATTAAAGGTATGAAGGATGAATGGGTAGATACACTAAATTTAATGGGGAAAGGTGATATCTATCAAGAGACTTATGATAACATTATGCAATTGTGCATTAGGTGCTCACGTGGAAGTTCACGGACCAGATCAGCAATGCGGGCTCCCCTCACCAGAAATAGTAACATCACCAGCGGGGGTGTCACTCGATTGGAAGTCCGTAATCTCCTAGAAAATTTAAAAACTGACATTTTGAGCACTCTGACTACACAATTGGATGTATTGCATGCCAAATAGAAACAACTAAAAGTAGAATAGACGTTGGCCATATTTTTCCACAGATTCAGAAAAAAACATGGTCCAAGGGAATGCCCTTTGGATGTGGTTCGGGTTTGCGCTATTTGCGCCAAGGATCACACAATGGAGAAATGCCCATTGCTACCTGGAATGAAAGCTGTCTTTAGAGAAGTTGAAGAGAAAACATAACCATTATATTTGATGGCTCAACGTTGTCAATGGTAGGCCTAGCCTCTAAATACACTACATGACCCCTCCTCTTTCTTCCATGGACAGTATAATCAACAACAAAATTTTGGTAATGCATGGCAGAGCCAGCCGTTTACTAATCAAAACTGACATACCCAAAAATACCCACCTGTAAATCCTACTTGGCTGAACCAACCCGCTGTAAATCCCATCTAGCAGAATCAACCAACTACAAGTTCCACCTGGCCTAACTCACAATACCCAACCTCATCTTGGAAAAACTCAAATAACAACCCCTACCCTTCATAGTGGCCCAACATGACTGCCCAAAACCCAAATTGGAACCAGAATTGGCAACGCCCCATGGGGATAAACAATCAACCCATGGGGATGGCCCCTCAAACCCAACCCACATTGCAAGATCCACTCCAACTACCTCAAAAACCTCAACCTAAATTGCACCCTCAATTACCATCCCAACCCCACCTAAATCCTAATAATAGACCAGCTCAGCTCGTCCATATTATGGAGAATGGGTAAGAGGAAACCAACTCGGTAGGGTGCAACAAACTCCGGTTAATATCAGGGCATATAATCTCTCCTGAAGAAAGTAACATTTTCCGAGAGCAGGAGAATGAAAATAACAGAAAACCAACAATAACACCCTCGACTGTGGTAGTAACATAAGAAATAGAGCAGGGGGGAAACACAATCGAGTCACAAGATCCTGATAAGGATGCAACTCCTTCCCTTCCGTTCCCCAAAATATTGATGATAGAAAAACCTGTCGTGTGTCCTAACTTCGACATTGTAGGGGAAATCAAGAATTTAAATGTCAAGATCCCACTCCTACAGGATCTGCAAGACATTCCAATTTATGCAAAGACAATCAAGGAACTATGTGGGAGGAATCCTGTTAGGAAAATTAAAAATTCATCATCAACAGTTAGCGTAGTAGGATCCTTGTCTGATCTGATTCTAGGTAGACAAGAACCAGTCAAATATGCAGATCCAGGGAACCCCATAGTAATAGTTATGATCCAAGGTTGTTCTTTTCCAAATACACTAGTTGATTTGGGGGTGGCAATCAATATCCTGACTATGGAAACCTGCAACACCCTGGGTTTTGACTCCTTCGAACCCACCCCAATTATGTTACAATTGGTTGATTGATCAGTGGTTAGACCAGTCGACACACTACATGATATAGAAATCTCAGTCGACTCTTGGGAATATCCAACGGATTTCCTCATCATCAACCCAAGAAGTGGACTCGAAGGGCATCCATTGATACTAGGAATACCATGGCTCACAACAGAAGATGCGTACATAGGATTTTGAATGGGTAATATGACAATTGCTATAGGAGGTGCCACAAAAAATCTCATCTTATATCCTCTAGCCAAGCCAAGCCCGACTTTCATATATCCACAATTGCCACCACCATGATATCCAGAAAAGGATCTACGAGCCCCTCTCACACTGGAAGAAGCTCTTGGACTCAAGAACCAATTAGAAGATGACATAATCAATGGGTTTATTAATAACCCAACCATCGTAGGTAACCCAACATGTCAGATGCTCAAATTTGTTCTGGATTGTGAAGCCCAGGGAGGCTTGCTGGAAGATTTAATGGAACAAAAAATTCCGGCTACCACCATTCATAACAACAAATCCGTTGAGATTTCACCAGGGAAGTCTCTGAACATTAATGCCAATTTAGATGAGCAACAACAACAAAAACTGATTCAAGTTCTTTCTGAATATCAACGAGATTTTTCCTGGGAGTACTCTGACATGAAAGGTATTGATCCACAACTCTACACACACCATATTTATATTGAGAAAGATGCCCGATCTATATGAAAGCCACAAAGAAGATTGAATCCCCACCTCAGGGATATTGTTAAAGAAGAATTAAAAAAGCCGTTAGATGTAGATTTTATATATCCTATCTCAGATAGTCGGTGGGTTTCCCCATTAGTGATCGTCCCCAAGAAAAACGAGAAATGGTGAATCTATTTCGACTACAGGGAACTTAACAAAGCCACTCAAAAGTACCACTTCCCTTTAGCTTTCATCGATCAGTTCCTAGATACTTTGGTAGGGAAGAAATTCTTTTCTTTCCTAGACGGTTTTAGTGGCTACAATTAGATCTAGATTGCCCCAGAAGATCAAGATAAAACTACATTCACATGCCCCTGGGGTACCTTTGCATACAAAGTATTTCCCTTTGGACTATGTAATGCTCCAACCACATTCCAAGGGGCCATCCTGAGCATATTCAATGATTTGATCAATGAAGGGCTTGACGTTTACATGGATGATTTCACTCCTTATGGCAATGACTTCAATCAAGCATTGAATAATCTGGAGAAGGTACTAGAATGGTGCATTGCTACCAGGTTATGTTTAAGCCAAGAAAAATGTCACATGATGATGACGGAAGGTGTGGTACTGGGGAATTATATTTTTGCAGATGGAATTAGAGTAGATCCAACAAAAATATGGGTAATCTTGAATCTACCTACACCACGCACACAAACTGAGGTACATAGTTCTCTTGGTTCTTCAGGATACTATCGCATATTTATGGAAAATTTTGCAAGAACTGTTGCACCTTTACATGCTTTGACTGGTAATGTGGAGTTTTAGTGGTTTGACAAGTGTGATGTGGCATTTGTAGGACTCAAGAAGCTGATATCAACAACACTGGTGTTAAGGGGACCAAATTGGAAAATACCATTTCACATCTCCACCAATGCATCAGATATTTCCATAGGCGCTGTCCTTGGACAGGAAGAAGAGAAGAAACCCTACGCTATTTATTTTATTAGCAAGAATCTTTCTCCAACTGAATTTAATTATACAGTAATGGAAAAATAATTTTTAGTTGTTATACATGCCATCAATAAATTTCGTCATTATATAACAGGCTATCCAGTTATTTTGTATATTGATCATTTTGCTATTAAATATCTATCTAATAAACCGATTACTAATGGAAGGGTCACTCAGTGGTTATTACTATTGTAGGAATTTGACATCACCATCAAAGATCGACCTGGGAGAGAAAATATTGTTGCAGACTTCCTGTCCCACATACCCAAAACAAATGACTCCTTGACAGTTGAAGATTAATTTCCAAATGAGCATCTGTTTTCAATTACTACAAAGCCACCTTGGTACGTTGATGTGGAAAATTATCTGGCAAGAAATTACCGGCACATCTATCATCAAGGGAAAGAAAACTGATCGTCCAATGTAACTCACTATTCACTTGGATCGGGGGATATCTCTTCCACACAGGAGTTGATCTCCAGATCCGCAGATGTGTACGCAGTGATGAAATATACAACATACGGAAGGTAGGACATGATGAGCCCTATGGTGGGCATTTTGCAGACCGTAGAACTGGACACAAAATTTTACAGATGGGCTACTATTGGCCCTCAATATTCAAAGATGCGAAGAAATATGTCCAGACCTGTGAGAGTTGTTAGCGAATGGGAAAACCAGGTCAGGATGATGAAATGACCTTGAAAGCACAAGTAGTCGCAGAACCATTTGAAATATGGGCACTAGAATTTGTTGGCCCCTTCAATTCGAAGTCAAATAAGAAGGCCTATATTCTAGTTTCAATGGATTACATGACCAAATGGGTAGAGGCATAAGCCTTACCAAATGCAACAGAAGAAGTAGTTATCAAATTTCTTTTCAAATTATTTGTACGCTATGGACTACCCAGGGAAGTAATCACTGATGGGAGATCACAATTTACAACTCATAGAATCACCACCACCCTGAACAATTATCATATTTAGCATAGAGTTACTTATCCATACCACCCATAGGAAAACGAGCAAGTAGAAAGTACCAATAAGGTCCTAGAGGCAATCCTGACAAAGACCGTCTCAACAAACCGACATAATTGGGCTACTGAGCTCCCAAAATCCTTATGGGCTTATCGCACAACATGGTGTAATACCAATGGCTACTCTCCTTATCACCTAGTCTATGGTAAAGAACCCATATTCCCAATTGAATTTGAGATCAAGACCCTAAGGATGGCCTAGGAAATTGGACTGAATATTACAGAGGCACATAAACAACACCTTCATTGACTCAACGAGTTGGATGAATCACACAAGTCTGCTTTGGAGTGCATAATTGTTATTCAGCAACAAAGAGCGACCTAGCATGACAAACATATCAAGAAGAAATCATTCAAAAAAGGTGATTGGGCGCTTCTCTATGATTCCATATTTCAAGATTTTCCTGAAACATTACAGACACGGTGGTTGGGACCATATGAAATTAATGAAGTCCATTATAATGGCATGATCACTTTAAGTACCATCGACGGGTCTGGATCTCCCTTTTTGGTCAATGGACACTGGATACGACTCTACCATCAGTTGCCTTCAAAAGAATCTTTCTACCAAGAAGTAAGTAAGGACCCTACCGTTCAAATTTTGGCTGGCTGGGAAGGTAACCCAACCACTCCAACTCCATAAATCATGAATTTCGTTGACACTGTACATATTGTATATAGTTTTTTTTAAGATCTAATTGACCTGTTAGTTTTTCTTTCTTTTAGTTTTAGTAAAGTGACTTGGGAAAATAAGAACTAGGAAAGATGATTGTAATGAACAAAATTAACACTCTTTTCTGTTCCTTACTCCTACTTTATCTTATCACACGAACCCTGTCTTTCACAGAAAAATTAATATGTCATGTTCCGCATCAGATATCGGGAAGCTAGAATGAACTCATGACATTAACAGACCATCCAATACTTGATTTTGAAATAAAATGACCCATAACAATTGAATGAATTTAGTTGATGAGTAATCAACCTTAGATTCAACAAAAATATATTTCCATGGGAGGTTTCCAAATTACCTAATCAAATGGTTAAAAATTTAACAGATGTCGTTCCTCTATTGCGATTGTTGTTCCTTCGAGTATCGTTGTTGTTCACTTGAATGGAACAACTGTCGTTCCCTTCAAGCGATTGTTGTTCCTTTGAGTGTAGTTTTTGTTCATTTGATCGGAACAATTGTCATTCCCTTTGCACGATTGTTGTTCTTTTGAGTGTAGTTGTTGTTCATTTGAATGGAACAACTGTCGTTCCCTTCGCGCGATTGTTGTTCCTTTGAGTATCATTGTTGTTAATTTTAATGGAACAATTGTCGTTCCCTTCATGCGATTGTTGTTCCTTTGAGTATCGTTGTTGTTCATTTGAATGGAAAAATTGTCATTCCCTTCGTCATGATTGTCGTTCCTTCATCTTGGGTCCCACTGTGCATTCTAAAAAGGCACAGTTGTTGTTCCTTCTGCGTTTTTCCTTGTTGTCGTTCCTTTCCTTCATGTTGTTAAAACGTTAGCCATTCCTTTGGGGTATGAATTTCACTAAGTAATTTTCACCATCATTATTTCTAATTATCATCGCAATGATCTGTCATTATTTTGTGGACTATCTCTCATACCTTATCAATTTTTTTTTGGATTAATTTATTCGAAATATCTTAAATCTTGTTCATAATCTGTAACCGCAAAAATTCATTTACTTTACCTATATACATAGAAATATACTTGAATGATAATTCACCTTCATATTATAATAAGGATTCTTAAGAACACTTTTACTTGGCATCCTTACACTTCTTTACGCCATCCCTTACTCTTAAGGAGTAGATGAGACTCCCTTAATAGACCCCTAAAAAAAAAAAAATGATGAAGAATATAAATAATTAAAGATAAGTAATAAACTTCTCCCACAAAGAATAGGGGGTCTCATCATGAGTCAACCTACCACGATCATAGGATAATAACATAAGTGAAATTCCCACTATGGCTACCACACTAGGGCAATGGCCTTTGACATTTATTTCGTCAAAGGATAAGGGGTCTCATCATGAGATGGCTTGTTCACTTAAGTTACAATCTAGTGAGTGGAATTATCATCATCTGGCTACCAAATCAGGATAGTGGTCTTTTTGGGAAAAGTTGATTCAAATATTTATTATCGATACAGGCTCATATATGGGTTAAATGAAAACCCTATTGAGTCTATGGATGCCTGCTGGCAGCAGTGGCTCTGCCTGTGGTATGGAAGTTTACCTTAAAAAAACCAAGTTTCTGTGTGTCTCTAGGTTTCCTTTACTCAATAATGAGGCCATCATTTCAGTTATATTCAATAACTCAAGAAAAGTAACAGCATTATGATATGTGGAATATTTAAAAAAAAATGAATAGATTTAATTTATTCAACTTATTTTTCCTTAAAACGTTTTGAGCATAGGTACAAAAAATTTGAATTTCCCACGAAAGTGTGCTATTGTTGATAGACTGTAAGTAGAGATTATACAAGCCCAACAAGAATTAACTCAATCTAGAGATTATATGGGTGCTATGGAACAATATCAAGAATCTCAGTCTCGGGAACAAACTGCCATGATTGATAGGCTAAAGGAAGAACTGGTACAAGCCCAATAAGCATTGACTCAACCAAGAGATGAGATGGTCATTATGGCTGAACATCGAAAGGTTGTTAAAAAACTAAAGGAAATGTCAACAATAGAAAGAGAGACTTATGTTGAGCTCACCAAAGCCCAAGGGAAGGTGAAGAAGGTACAAAACCAATTGGAAAAATCTTTGGAGCAAATCAAAGAGATTTGTGATGTCTACACTGATGCAATCAATTGCAGAGCTCCTGCCACCAATTATACTTTAATCTTGCTAGAAAATTACCTATTGTTGAGAGTGAAAGTCATTAGAGTAGGTAAACTGATTACATTTACCACTGTCCCTGAGTTTATTTCATGTTTCAGAGAGAAGGAAGAGAAGGTACAATACTTTCTATGCGAGTTATACTTCAATAACTTCATTTTGGAAGATGTCAGAAAAGATAACCCTGGTCTCTTTATTGGGGACATATAGTTTTAGGCATTCCTGTCCTTTACTAAAAACCAAATCAGGTGGGCTAAAGCTCACAAAACCTTCATGAAGAGAGAAACTGGGTTAGATCTGTGGATCAGAGGGGAGCCTCCAAAGTCCTTTCCAACCATTATGCGACATAGAACATTCAATAAAAGGGAGGGGGTCATGGACTCTTTATCCCCTATTCATCGACAGGTTATACAATCAGGCATAATATATTTTAGAGAACTCAAAGAAGAAGCTCTTGCTACTTCCAAGTTAAGATGGGATGCATCCACCAATGAGGTCAAAAGTAGGGAACCCTTTGGTTTCAGGAATTTCTTTGCAGCTACCTTCAGAGTGGAAAGGTATTCCAGAATGCTCCAGAAGGAAGGACCTGCTTGGATTGGGTGTAGATACAATCCCCCTCTTATTTGGTTTCCTCCATAAATTTACCAAAAATACTGTCAAATTAATAGGAAGAGGGAGGACACTGCGTTTGGAGAGCTCAGAAGAAATAATGGGTTCAGGAGCCCTGGTGAACCAACCTTTCCTCCTTACAACATTATTTCTTTACATGTAAGATATCAGCTTGCATGAGAACATGCAAGAAGGTAAGTTGGGGGGTATGTTGGGTTGTGGAAAAGGTACAAATATCCTCCTTATTCTCATAGTTCATGATATAATCTTGATTGACTTTTCTATTAATTAGGGATAAATAGGGTAGAAAATGATTAATATGTCTTCTAGAAATATTATTGAGTTATATTAAATAAATTATAAAATACAATTGGAATTGTTTGATTTTGTTACAGGAATGGACAAACATTGACAAACCCGAGATAGCAAAGAAGATCTTGAATATGTGTAAGCTATTGGAGGTTGAAGACTTTTGGCTCAAAGAAGTTTTGAAGATGATTGATTTTCTATCTTGTAACTTTATAATAGTAAAACAATCACGAGGATCTCTCGATCCCCAGGATGGCTTAATTTACTCAGATTATTGTAATCTATAGAGGGTAATAGATCCCGAAAGGATAATCTAAGAATTGCAT
>JASDQU010501830.1:88786-112404 GCA_032191745.1 Picea mariana
TTTTGAAGATGATTGATTTTCTATCTTGTAACTTTATAATAGTAAAACAATCACGAGGATCTCTCGATCCCCAGGATGGCTTAATTTACTCAGATTATTGTAATCTATAGAGGGTAATAGATCCCGAAAGGATAATCTAAGAATTGCATCCAAGTATTCAGAACTCAGAATTGCTCTGTGCAAGCAGTTTTGTTAAATGTTGTACCAGTTATGGAATCAATAAAAGATTTGAACATTTTCACCATTTCTACATACCGAGTTCTAGTAGTAGTTCTTCTGAGGACCAAGTGCCTAGTCTGAAGGAGTTACTGTCTCAATCTGTAATTGTATCAGTTTGATTTCTGTTTTGTGATTCAAATCTCTTTCACAATAGTTAATATGAATGCATAAGTGTGTTAATGATTTTATGTTGCTTGCATATAGAAGATAGACATTTCCCTCGAGTGTTAATGATTGTTGTTCCAACTTCCATTACTGTGTTTAATGTTGGACAGTTCCTCACATTTTCATACGCGTTTTTCCTTTTACTTAGATTCGCAATTATTTTTCCTTTCAATTAAGTTATATTTGTTGTTCCTTTCAATTTACATTTGTTGTTCCTTTCAGTTAACTTACATTTGATGTCCCTTTTGATTAGATTACAATTTTTGTTTCTTTCCACAGATATAGTAATTTTCTATTTCCTTTCCAACAATTCAATTCATAGTTGATAGTTAATTCTGTAAGTCTTTACTTAGATTCAATTACTACTTTTTAGTTAAATGAATTCAACAGATTAGTTATTTCCTTTTCATTCGCAGCATGTTAGTAATCAGATTTCAATTTCGTTAAGTAAGATCTTAGTCTTAGAATATTTAATGAACATTTGAGGAACTTTATTATTGATAAACTCAGATTTTCTTTAACTACGCGATTTTAGCCTCTACGAGCTATCTGCATAGACTTTGCTAATATTCTTGAGATAAAAGATGAATCCTCGGGTTGATAAATTAATGTTAAACTAAGGTTGTTTTTAGGACATCTTTAGATCCCAACACATGGCATGGAAAGGAAAGGCATGGAAAGGCAAGGCATGGCATGGAATGGTAAGGAAAGGAAATGCATGGAAAGGCAAGGAAATGCAAGGCATTGTTACACATTATTTTGGTCACCCTGTGATCAACTGACGATATATGTATGACTTACTCCTCTGTTCCTTGAAGCTACTGAAGAAATGAGACTTTCTCCATGAGAAATTGAATCATCTTTATTTTCTTAAAAACCCTATCAAGGGAGATCGTCACACCCTACTAAATGCTTGGGGTGTGATGATGCTTGATCGTCGCATGCTACATGAAAATGGACTATGGTGTCGCCCCAGGCTGCTTGTTCTTAGGGTGCGACGATCCTCAAACAAGGGAAAAAGATTAAATCCACGAAAGTTCTAAAATGGAATCTTCTAGAAGATGAGGTGGCCTCCGATCGGTTTGGTTATTACTCGCTTCTTTGATTTAGTGGGATCATCCTAATCTCCTCATCCATCCCTCTTTCACCCTATATAAATAGAAATCTCTCATGGGAAATGCTAGCCTTGCTTATGCATGAAGAATTCCGCTGAATATTGTACTTGTGATAGCTTTTCTTTAGATTTCCAAGTCAGGTTGTGAATACTCTTCATCAAAATCATTGGAGTAAAGGTGTGTGTGTTGAAGCAAAGGGCCATTGGAAGGTACCTTGCAACATCAAGGCATAGGTGGTATTCTCCACTTTCATCAATATAATGTAGTGATACATTTCTTCCCTATAAAAGTGTCACCATTTTTATTGTATAACTCCTTGATCTTATACATAGGCTTCATTGGAATATATATATTGTTTTTCTCTCTCTTTGTTGGTTTGTGATTCTTAATAGGTTCAACATACCACAAATCCAAATATGGAACAAGGACGATACTAGCAAGGATCACCGACGTTTAAAAGGTATGTCATTTGTCCCTCTTTGAACTAGTTTACATTACAATTATATCTAAGGAGAAGCTTGTATTCTGCTCTGTTTTGTTCTAATTTCTTGTTGAAGTTAGGGAGATTAGTTTGTGTCTGCACTTACTGATTTGTCTGATAACAAAATAGGAGACCATACTGGGGAACATCCTCTTTTGGATTTTTCTTCCTTTTTACTTTTAGCTTACCTACTTTTGGCTAATTTCATTTTCCGAGTCATTGGGTGATCCATATTGACTCCCTGGTCCTGAAAGTTCATTGAGAAACTATGTCATCTATTCATTTTTTCCTTATTTTCAGTCATCGTCACACCCTACTTATGAAAACTAGAGTGATGACATAGCATTGTGTATTTTCGATTTCCTGCGACGATCCTTGATCGTCGCACTGTGCTCTTATGTAGCCTGCAACGATTCCTGTAGAATTGTTTTGGAGTGACAGTCAATTTTTCCTCTTTGCCCAGATTTTTCATCCTTCCTTGGCATGAATGTTTGGTCCTTTTCAGTGATTATTCACAACATGGTTTGCATATTTTAGCCTGAATTTGATTTTTTATCAAGTGTTGAGAGTCTTTTTCATAAGCTTCATAAGTTTTATCTTTCACTTCTTGCTACAAGGATATAATCTCAAGGCTTCATCCTTGAGTGATTGCCAAATAAGTTGTTATTGGTATTTTTTGAGTTTTGGATTGTTGTTGATTTGAAAACTATTTTTTATTGCATTAGACAAACAATTTTTCTTACTTTTAAATTTTTGGTTGCATTATGAGTTAAGTTTGGGAAATTGCGTTGTGAGTGCATTCATCTTCTTGGACAACTTTTTATTTTTGAATTAGATCTCTATTTTTATTTGAAAAGAAAATAATTTAAGTTTGTTTTTCTATTGGTAGTGGTTACAAGAAATTTTTTCATTCAAATGTTTTTTTAAAAAGAGAAAATTGAAAAATTTGATAGCTTTGATTGTTTGGCATCAAGATCATTCAAAGATTGAAGAAATTGTTTTTTGCAACTTGTTGTATTTTGGAAAAAGAAAAACTTATCCATTACGTAATTAGAGTTCATAGAAAGAAAATATTTCATCTCATATCTCTTTTCATATTGTTGAGTCAAGGTCAAAATACTTCATTAGTTTCATCTCTGCTTCCTTTTTGAGTTAAGCAACAACCATTAAAATTCAACATAATTTTAAAATCTATCTAGTAAATTTTATTTTCTATAACTCTTATACACCAAAATTAGCTAGGGATAGAGCTTTGGAATAGGTTGTGAGGAATACTCTCCAAAGCATCAAAACACACAATAATATCTTTTGATAGATAGAGTTAAATCCACTTGCTACATTTTTTCCTAGGAATCCCTTCTAACAAAAGGGTCAATCACGAGGTCGCATTAGGGCCGACAGAGTTACTCACCCTGCTTTGTTAGTCTTAGTGTATATATTGCACATATTATTGGAAGTCACTTGAGAAGAAAATCATGTGTGGACCTTCTTGAGGTGATTTCGGGCTTAGATACCATGCCATTTCACGTGTATCACACTGTCGACTGCTTCCTCAGGCATCATTGTCGTAATAGGTAACCTTAGCAGCCTATATCTTTAGGGTATTCACACGAGGTGACTGTGGAGGGGAAATTATTCATGGTACCTGGAATCGACGTTGGCCAAACTCACTTGCGCTCATTGGAGGGTATACCCATGATTATGTGTGGGATCTTGCACGAGGGTGTAAGTCCATTAAGCAGGTCGTCAACCTAACTTTTCCAGCTGCTTTATCCCAGCCCCTTCTTGTCTTGATCTCGCGATGTTGGATTTCATCACCAACTAGTGATTTCAAAATAAGAAGGTTTGTTTGCACACTTTATGTCTAGATTTTATTAGTGAAGTGTTGTTTGTTTCTCTAGTTGGCCATATATTTCTTTCATTCTTTATTTGGTGTGGCCAATAATGAGCCTCATCGTTCACATAGGATGCAAGGGTTACCTCCAGAATATCGAGAATTATATGCCCCTTTGCTTCCTAATTCGCCAAAGGGTCCTTCTCCTGAAGGAGCAATCAATAACGACATTTCCCGTGAGATCAAGAGTTCTACTCTATTGGTAGAATCATCACTTCCTGTAAATCCATTATTGCATGTTATACAAGAACCAATTTTTCTCCGAATAAACTCTTTGGGAGACGTTGTTGTAGAATACTATACTAGAATACCTACTGGACCTTTTATAGAGTCTGGTGTGGATGATCCACTGTTTCAAATTGAATCATTTAGAACTCTGGTTCATACTTATGGAATTTTTAATCCTAGTTCAGTCCATGTCCATTCTTTTTGGAGGACATCCTCAGGACACAATATTTTTGATAAAATAGGAATGAGTCCAAACCAACCCATGTCATCACATACACCTATTACTTCCACTACTTATACAATACATTTAGATCATTTTACTGACACGGCAAGTAATGTTGTTATGGTTTCAGACTCATTGTTGGTTCGTACTCATACAATCCTTCCTCTCCAACTCACTATCTCTACCACGGTCCCAGAAGTTACACGTGTTCCTATCGGAAGTATGGTAATAACTCAAGATCCTATTGGAACTCCTCTTATGCCTAGATCAAATCCCTCACTTCCACCTGGGTATAATGCTCTTAATAGTTCTATTTCTAATGCTACCCAGGGTCCATCCATAGGACCTAATAATTTTGTTCCACCTGGGTATAATGATGCTAGAATTTTTGTTCCCACGCCTACCTTGGTTCTATCTGGAGGGCCTAGCATTCCTCCACCACCTGGAGGATCTAATCGTCCTAGCCCAAGTAGCTCCAATCAACTTGGAGGCACAAGTCATTCTGTCACTTTTGGTTTTCAACTTCCTATTGGAGGTCAACCTCAAGTTGGGGGGAACCCCCAAGTTGGGGGTCATAACCTAGTTTACGGGAAGTATATACCTGGATTACAAACCCAAACTTAGAATTTTACTTTGCAAGGAAATCAACAAAAACCCAGGGGGGAAAATTCTCAAATCAATTCTTTTGTACCCTCTAATCTCGAGAAACCTTATCCAAGCTCTGTAAACCCTACCTGGGGTCAATATTTTCATACTAATGCTCCTTTCCAAGGTAGCAAGCCAAATCAGCCAACACATGTTGGCTACTTGACACAAAACCCACCACAACCAAATTTTACAGGACCCTCTAACTATTTATGGACTGTTTATGGTCCTACCAGTATACCTACAGGATTGTCTCCCCAAAATTACCAGTTTCCTCAAGTGAACAGACAGTTGTCATTTCTAGCTACTTTGGATTTACCATATTTATCTAGGATTTTGAATGATCCTATTTTGAATTCTCCTTATTGGCCAGTTATACCTACCAAATTACCATCAGACATTCCTAAATTTGATAGTCAATCGGGAGAAGACCCAAACAATCACGTCATGACATTTCATCTCTGGTGTTCATCCAACTCCTTGATGGATGACTCCATCCGATTACATATTTTCCAATGCACTCTTACGGGTTCAGCTGCCAAATGGTATATCGAATTTCCACAAGGATTATTCAATGATTTGAACACCTTAGCTATGGATTTCTTGACACATTACCAGTTACTGATACGATATGAGGCAGGAACCAAAATTTTGAGTTCATTTAAACAATCCTCTTCTACTCACATTTCAGATCATATTCACGAGTGGATGAGGAGACAACAATTAATTAAAGTTCCCCTTCCTGATCAATTATTGGTTGAGTGGTTTACCAAAACACTCATCGTTCCTATAGCTTGTGATGTTTCCATGGGTGGTTTCATCACTGAAGAGTAGGTGATTAATCTTTCTCAATACTTGGATCTCGTTTATTCACAAACTAGCACATTATATGACTTGATCCCTGATTCTCCTCGCCTGTCTAAAAATCCAACTCCAATGCCTCTAGTAGCTTTTCATGCTGTTGATAGTGTGATTGGAACTTTCATGTTGATACTCAGTCCAAACAAGCTAGTCATTCCAATCCCAAATCTACTAATAATAATGTACAAAATGATACTCCTCTGACTCCCTCTCCCAGTAAAACCTTTGAGGTCAATACAGTTCAGTATACACCTACCAGTAAATCTCAAAATAAAAAGAAAGGGAAGGGTAAGAATAAAGAGGATAAAACTAATAATCAACAACCCGATAAACCCAAGACTCATCCTGTTGATGATAAATAAAAGAGAAAACCTCGTTATCCTTGTCTTATCTGTGGTGAGGACCATTATATGAAAGATTGTACGAGACGTGCATAGGTTACTAAGTTCCTACAAGGGACCGAGACACCTCCTACACCTGTCATTTTGTCACAACCTTTCCTTCTCAACAATGGGCCCAAATGGTTATTCATGACCAACCTTCTCCCTCTACCACATCTTATGTACTTATATGTACTGGTGACTCCAAGAAGAACGAAGTTGCAGTCGCTACTCGAACCAAATATTATTCTCCTTCTAAACACAAAGTTGATGATTCACCTCCTCCATTGGTTCAACCTCCTCCATCGAATTCACCTCCCAATGGTCCTCTTCATCTCAAATGACCCAGTCTAGATACAATTCTTCATCTGCCTCCTAAGGTCATCGTTCGTAATTCATCATTTGACCCCAATGCCCGTGCTGCTCAAAACTATAGTATTGTAGAAGATCTTTCATAGGAACCTTCTGCGATGTCGACTCTGGAAGTCCTTCAAAGTCTTCCTATGCAACGAAAGGCACTATTAAAGGCTATTGGTGGAATCGATCCTACCGATACAAATTTAATAATATTTGACTTGGAAGATCACATTCCAAGACTCCCTCATCAATTATCTTTTCAAATACAAGTCATTGTGGAAAATAATAATATTTTTCAAATAGTTGTTGATGAAGGAGCTTCGACTTGCATCATGTTTGTCACTTGTTGGAAATACATTGGATTTCCTGCCCTTACCGAGTCACACAATACTTTAAAATATTTTAATGGTATAGGGTTTAAACCTTATGGTGTTCTTCCTGCGTTATCTATTGTGTTAGAAGGAAAAGCAGTTACTATTGAGGTTGAGGTGTTTGATGCACCTCTCAATTACAACCTTTTACTTGGCCATAGTTGGATCGATGCTATGTGTGCAATTGTTTCTACTCTTTTCCATGTGATATGTTTCCCTCACCAAGGTAAAGTTGTTACGGTAGACCGACTCACCTTTTTTAGTTTCAATTCACGCACTAGTATTGTTCCTTTCATATCAAAAACACCTCCTGGTTATGAGAATGTTGGTGTGGGTATTTTAAAGGATTCATCGTTAATGGGTACTTTCCCCATTCCACCACCCAATGTTCCTCCTCCTTTTTTTTCTTCTATTAACATGATTTTGAACATTGTTGGTGAAACCCCTGAGTCTTATGACCCTTGGATAGTACCTAGCTTGGATGAATGTCTTCGTTATGGCGACCACATGCCTTTAAGTGTGGTGGAATTGGCCTATCATGCTATTTAATCGACAACTCCTTCTCCTCATTCTCTCTTACATACGTCTCCTGATCCATTTCACATGGTATTTCACATTGATGAAATGATCATGATAGTTGTTTCCATGGAAGACACCCCATGGGATGATGGTCATCATCGTTCTATTCTCTTCTTGGAACCCAAGACTATCAAGAGTTACCAACATATTTTGAATCCATCTATAGTCATTACTATTCCCCCAGTTTATGAACCAACATGTGATGTTTTGTATGAAGGGAACTTGGGAAATATTTCACCCACCATCCCTCTAGATATTTCGATTAAGCCTGGAATTATGGAAAATGTTCATATAGGTGCCTCATGTTCTCCTAATGAAATCCAAACTTACAAGGCCCTTTTTCAAGAATTATGTGACATTTTTGCATGGAGTTACGAAGAAATTCCTGGAATTGATCGAGATATTGTTGTACATGAAATTAATACATACCATGACATTAAACTCGTTCGAAAAAGACTTCACCCAATTCATCCATGAAAAGTTGTTGCATTCAAACTCAAAGTTGAAAAACTTCTTAAATTTGGTTTTGTCTACCCTGTAGCATTGACTGATTGGGTGTCCAATCTGGTTCCAGTTATGAAGAAACAAGGAAAGATCCGTGTTTGTGTTGATTATATGGATATTAACAAGGCTTGTCCTAAAGATAATTATCCAACCCCTTTTGTCGACCAGATCGTTGACAATTGTGCTGGGAGTGAAATATTCTCTCTGATGGATGGTCTCTCCGACTATAATCAAATAAATATTTTACCCACAGATCAACATATGACTACTTTTATTTTTCCTTGGGGTCCTTATCATACCATAAAATACCTTTTGGTCTCAAGAATGTTGGTGTGACTTTTCAATGCCCTATGTCTTATGCTTTTCATGATATTAAGCATATTGTGCAACCTTACCTAGATGACTTACTGGTGCATTCCATGTGTCATCAAGATCACCCATCACACTTACGATCCATTTTCCTACGATGTCGATATTACCGCATATGATTGAATCCACATAAATGCATTTTTTGTCTGGATTCTAGATGAATTCTCAGCTTTATCATTTCTATGCATGGGATTAGGGTGTATCCTTTGAAGGTTGAAGCTATGATCAATTTTCATCCTCCTTCTACCTTACGCCAACTCCAAAGTTTGCAAGGGAAGGATTTTTTTTTATGTCGATTCATTCCCAATTATGCTGAAGTAATGAAAGGTTTTACTCGAATTCTTAAGAAGGGTCATGATTTTTTATGTGATGACACTGCCAACAAATCCTTTGAATATTTGAAACTTGCATTAACCCGTACACCACTTTTATATCCCCCCGATTATAGTCGAGATTATTTCTTATACTTGGCTACTTCGGACTCTACCATATCCATGGTTCTAGTCCAAGAGGATGATTCACATGATGGACATGTTATTTACTATTTGATTCAGAGTCTTACGACCACCGAAATCAAATATATGCATGTGGAGAAATTGGCCTTGGCAGTTGTTCAAGTTTTTCAATGTTTTCGTCATTATATCTTATTGTGCAAAACCACGATTATTTATGATTGCAACCATATGCACCATATCCTTACATGACAATTACTAGGGGGAAAATACTCCAAATGGATAGTGATTCCCTAGGAGTTTGATTTGGAGTTTGAGTGAGCCAAGACAAAGAAATATTTGGATTTTGTGGAGTTGATATGTGACCTTCACTCCGTTGAGACAGAAACTGTGGCAGAAGATTATTTTCCTGATGAGTCTCTCTTTCTGATCAGTTCAGATGATATATGGTATGGAGACATTATCATTTATCTCCAAACCCAAAATTTCTAGCCTGATATTTCTCATGTAGATCGTCGTCATATTAGATATCAAGATTTTCAATATATTATCCTCGGCGATACCCTTTACCATCGTGGTATTGATTCCATCTTTTGACGATGTCTAACCTATGATGAAGTCGAGAAAGCTTTAAATTACTGTCATTCTGGAGCATGTGGCAGTCGTATGTTTGGGTATGCCACTGCCCAAAAGATCTTATGAACTAGTTACTTCTAGCCTTCTCTTTTTAAGGATTTCATTACTACAGTTCATAAATGCCATGCTTGTCAAACATATAACAATGATATTTGATCACATCCTACTCCTCTTTATCTTGTAGTTTCTATAGGTCCATTTGCTAAATGGGTCATTGAATTCGTGACATGTAAGCCTCACTTAGTAGGGGGGCATGGATACATTATTGTAGCTATGGATTATTTCACTAAATGGGTCGAGGTGATGCCTACATTTGATAATACTAGGAAAACTGTAGTGTTGTTCATATTAAATCATATCGTCACTAGGTTTGGTGTCCCTCAAGCCATCATCACAAATCATGGAAGTCATTTTCACAATTTTATGATGTCTGAGTTTACCGATAAGTTGGGTCTATGACATGAAAACTAAACCCCTTACTATCCATAGGCCAATGGCCAAGTTGAAGCAATCAACAAAGTTTTAACGACTATGCTTCGACGGATGGTAGGGATTCACAAGTCAATCTGGAACACAATGCTTTTTTGGCATTATGGGCCTATCAGACATCCGTTAAATCTATCACAGGGTTCACACCTTTCCAGTTTGTGTATGGAATTGAAGTTATCATTCCGATTGAATGTGAAATCTTGTCTCTGAAACTAGTTGTCGAACTTCTCCCCAACACCATAGCCGAAGAAGAACATCTCTTGTATTTAATGAAATTAGATGAGACTCACCATAATGCTGCATTAGTCATAGAAAATCAAAAGAAATGTGTCAAAGCTCAATACGACAAACATGTCAAACCACATGTTTTTTCTAAGGGCGATTTAGTTATCCTTTATGAACAAGATTGTGAATTATTGGGGGCCAATAAATTTGAGCCCATGTGGCATGGCACTTATATCATTAAAAGAGTGCTGAAGAAAGGGGATTATGAGCTGGTGGATTATGATGGAATTCCTTTGGGTGAACCCAAAAATGGGCTTTACCTTAAGAAGTACTATGCTTAAAGTGTTTTTTCATGAGTGTTTTATATTTTAGTGTATCATACTCTAATGTGTTTTTTGTCATTTCTTGTTCTTCCCTCAGGTAATTCCAAGTTGGGATCTCCATGGAAGTCAGTACCGGCATATGCATATTCCTCAACCATGACAAGATGATCCCTCAGCCACTAGAAGAAATATGGACCATATGTAACGATTGGCACACCACCATGGCGTGCCATCAAGTCTACCCATCTCTTCATGTTTTTTAAGAGGCCCTCGCACCAGTTGAAAACTTGTGGCTCCATACACTCGATAGAATACTGAAAATGTCTTTGTAAAGCCATGTGAGGATCCATACTCCCTTCCATATGAGTGATAGTATAGAGAATATTCCTCAAAGAAAATTCTTGAACATCCTTTATGACAACTTTTCCACTATGTTTCTCTGTACTAGCTACGCAGTGATGTGATATATAATAATCCATGGGTTCACCACTGCCTCTGCTTCCTGATTGTGACACTCGAGAACCACAACAAGATAAACCAATCAAGAATTAGATTTCATCGATATCTAGGGTGAGTGTATGCACCCCGACATGAAATTATTTCTCGTTAATGTCCCACATATGGACTAAATTTTCCAAGAGCATCAATTGGGCCCTAATGCCCTGCACTTTGAATTTTTTTATCAATACACACTTAAGGAGTGCCATGATAGTGCTCGTATCATTCTCGAAAAATTAATATTCCTCCTCATGCTCTCTTTCTCTCCATTCAAGCATGATGACCAATGAAAATGTGCCAAACAACAATAAAATATGATTTAGGTAATCAAAATTTCAAAATTGGAAGTTTTCTTAGCTCCCTCTCTCTTTTTAGTTTTTTAGTTGCGATCATCACAAGGGCCCTTTTTCCCATAGTGCGGTGTCATCGCACCCCAACTATAGAACCCCTGCGGAGATTTAGGATCATCGCAGTTCATGATAGAGAGGGCCTGCGATGATCTCAAGGCGCAATCTCCCTTGGAAAATTGCCCACAACTCAAAATTTAACCATTAAAATTGAAAAATTTTACCATGAAAAGAAAGAGGGGAGGAAGAATACCTACCTCACAGAAGCAGCTTGAGAAATCGTCCATCGGGTGCTCCAGAATCGTCACTTGAAGATTAGAGGAAAAAGAGGGGTTTTGGCACTAGTTTGGTGAAAATGCAAATGAAATGGTAAATGAACTAGTTTTGACCTATTTTATTTACTTTTGCCATTTTAATTTCAAATTAAATCAATTTTAAAATATTTTCACCTATGTCATAAACCTAATGACCTTTGCAAAGTGTTGATACTGTAGGTTGAAAGATTTGATGACTAGAATTTTGATATGGATCACTCCTTTTTGGCCATTTTTTGTGTTTTTATGATGTATATATACTTTTAGGGTTTTTCAGGAAAAACTCCGAGCATGGTCTTTATTCTTTCTCACGCTCGTGAAACTATGAGAATGTAATCGAGTAAAATTTTATCGCTTTTTCGTACTAGTAATGGATATATGAAAAATGAACCCCCTGGAGTCTCTTTTAAGCTCTTTTCAAGCTCCCTAAACATGAAAATATAGTCAAACGACCTTGTTCTTTTCACACTCATAAAATTATTTGAAGAAAACATCTGATGAGCGGTAGATTATGTCTTCGGTCTCATCAGACTAATTTACAAAAAATGAAATTTTGGAGTTTTCTTTAAGTGTTTTTTAGACTCTCTAAACATAAAAACCCCATGAGTTTTCTTTCTTTGGACTTGTAAAACAAACATCAAAAGACCCATATGGGATCAAATTACTCCTTCCTAGAGTTTGTTAAAAATACTCCAAGGGAATCATCCAAAGGATGCACTTACATTACAAGCATATGTTATCCTCCTCAATCTTGCGTAAAAATAAAGAGGTACTCGCCATAAATGGTGGGGGAAATTGGGGAAGAAATGTATATCTGTATCTTTGTTAGTGGTAGTAAGTCACTCTTGAACATGACACCCCTCTTCATCATTGTATCCAAGTTGGGAAATCCATTTGTCTCTCATTTGACCATCCACAAATCCATGTGTTGGGTCCTCCTTGAGTCAATGTTGCCAAGACAATTGTTGTTTCATTCATACGTTCAAGAGAAGTTCAACCTAAACAAGCCTTCTATTGAGTCGGCCATTTGCAATCCTCAAATTCTTACCATGTCAGCCTTCTCTGAGTCAGTTCTGAATCACTTTATACTCTAATATACTTCAAATCTATTACATATTTCATGTCATTGATGGGGGATACATTAAGGCCCTCATGTGACGAATCTTTTCCTTTTGACTTCAACTCATTATCTAGGAATTAGACTTAGAAATCATTTAGTATATTGGAACCTGCATGCCTCAATGGCAGGTCTCCTCGTTTTCAATAGTGGGTTCACATCATTAGCCTTTCATTGGAATATTCCATTGAGTGTTCAAATTCAACTTATTAATTCACATTCGTTGGATTGTAGTAGAATACCTTGTGGGTCATTGACATAAATGGTGATTTCCCCCACACTTTTTAACAGTATCCATTAATGATCGGTAATCAAGTGGTTTCTACCATGTTCGACTTCGACACCTATAATCACATGGATAGATTCATACTTCAAGACGATGGAAATGAAGACCTTGGATATCGCCATATTTGTCTAGGTTGTGATGGATTATTCATAAGTCTCTACTGACATATAGATACATCGTGTATGTCTCGTGGCTATGTCCAAATTTGAGCTTCTAGATCATAGATCCATAATGTATTTCTCGTGGCTATGTTGAATCATGATGACATGGATCCATAGTGTATGTTTGGTGGCCATGACTCACTTGACACTTATGATTAGAGTCACTGGTGGTCTGAGTATGGGAATACCTACCTCAAAAAATGGTATATTATTATGCATATGCTTGATTGCTTGCAGGTTCTCGACCGATGTGCTCCTTGTTCTCGACACACACATTCTACAAAGTATTTCAATTGTCTCATGTTCCAAATTCATACTTTGGGGGGAATTATGTTACACATTATTTTGGTCACCCTGTTATCAACTAACGATATATGTATAACTTACTCCTTTGTTATCTGAAGCTACTGACGAAATGAGACTTTCTCCATGAGAAATTGAATCATCTTTCTTTTCTTAAAAACCCTATCAAAGGAAATTGTCTCACCCTTCTAAATGCTTGGGGTGCGGCGATTCTTGATTGTCACATGCTGCACCAAAATGGACTGCAGGATCACCACGAGCTTCTTGTGATTAGGGTGCGATGATGCTCAAACAAGGGAAAAAGGTGAAATTCACGAAATTTCTAGAATGGAATCTTATAGAAGATGAGGTGGCCTTCGATTAGTTTGGATCTTATTTGCTTCTCTGATTTAGTGGGATCATCCTAATATTCACATCCATCCCTCTTTCACCCTATATAAAGAGGGATATCTCATGGGAAAGGCTAGGCTTGCTTATGCATGAAGAATTCTGCTGAATATTGTACTTGTGATAGCTTTTCTTTATCTTTCCAAGTCAGGTTGTGGATACTCTTCATCAAAATAGTTGGAGAAAACGTCTGTGTGTTGAAACAAAGGGCCATTGGAAGGGATCTTGCAACATTAAGGCATAGTTTGTATTCTCCACTTTCATCAATATAATGTGGTGATACATTTATTCCCTATAAAGATGTCTCCATTTTTATTGTATAACTCCTTGATATTATACATAGGCTTCATTGGAATATTTATATCGTTGTTCTCTTTCTTTGTTGGTTTGTGCTTCTTAACAAGTTCAACATCCCACAAATCCAAAGATGGAGCAAGGATGATGCTAGCGATGATCAAATGACATTTAAAAGGTATGTCATTTGTTCCTCTTTGAACTAGTTTACATTACAATGAAATCTAAGGAGAAGCTTGTATTTTGCTCTGTTTTGTTCTAATTTCTTGTTGAAGTTAGGGAGAATAGTTTGTGTCCACACTTATCGATTTGTTCAATAACATGAATAAGACTACAAGGCATGGAAAGACATGGAATGGAAATGCATGATATGACATGGCATGACATGGCAAGGAAAGGAAAGGAAATACACCTTGACACCTTTTATTACATTTTTGTCATAATTTTCAATCCTTTAGGGTTTGATGTATTGAATTTTTTCTTTGGAAGGATTGACATTTGGATGTGGTCTAGTTGAATGAGTATCGAGAGAATCTTCAAAATTACCTATAAACTAGTTAATTCTCAAAGGATCTTTGAAGCATATTAAAGTGGTCCAAAATGTCCTAGAAAAATATTCATTTGCGAAATATAAGAGAATAATATATATAGACCAATTAACTCTCAAAGGATTTTTATAGGAAAACATAATCATATATAGCACAAAATGGAGAGGGTTGGAACTTACTGTTGTGTAATAGAATTTACAGTTGATAGTTAAAATGTATAACAATTGTTTTTACGATCTTTACTAACGTTTATTGGAAATGTTTCATGTTTTGTTTTATGTTTTATGTTTTACATCATTGGAATGACTTCTTATTTGTAATTTATTTGAAATTTTATTATGGTATGTGCACTTTGATATGATATAATATTATTATGGTTTCATTTTATATGTTGTAATATTATAAATACAACACAAAAAATAAATATTGCATGAAATAAATAATAACTTTTTAATTTGAATGTTCTTTTTTGCAGAACACAGGTCTTCCAGAAGATCTAGTTGATCCTCATGAGATAGATCCAGATTATAATGGTTTTGATACAAAAATGGGAGATGATGATGATGATGATGAGGCATATGAAGAAGACACTATGAATGACGATGATGATGACCACATTGATGATCATCAAAATAATGATGATGACCTAGTTGCTAGTAGTAGCCAGGAGATTGATCATATAGACTCCATCATGGATCATTGTTGATATATCGTTATGATGCCTATTTTCATGTTTACTCTCATATGTATCATTTTCACCTGCAATACCTTATTATTGAGTTTTATCATTTTGACATTTATCATTCTGACTTATATCATTTGGAAATATATCATCTTGACTTGTATCATTTTGACATTTATCATTTTGAGTTACATCATTTATCATTTTTACTTACATCATTTGGACATATATCATTTTAACTTACATCGGCTATTGGCCATGTATCATTCTTACATGTTATTTATCTATTGTCATATTTGACTGTCACTTGTTGTAGTAGTATATGATGTTGATCTTATCAGTATTAAAGATATAAGTTGTTTGACATGATACTTATCTAATATTGATATATTTGACTAGTTTTACTTATAGATGATGATCATGTTATAATCATTATATTGTTATTTTATATATATTGTATGTTGTATATTTTATTTAGATGGAGATTTAATAAGTATAATGATGTTGTTAGTTTGTATGGATGTCCAATTCCCTAAAAATTATTTATAAAAGCTATCATATAAAATACTTCCATGCAATATGACTTACTCTATAATAATATAAGTTTTTTAAGATGCATGATATATTTAACTAATTAAATTGAAATAAAAAAAGTTAAATTATTAAATGTAAGATATAAATGATACATCATGAGTTGTTAAAATGGAAGAAAAATGTGGCTCTAAAATGGAAGTAAAACTCAACATTAAATTTGAAGCCATACTTGGAGCTATTTCTGGATCTAAGTTGGAAGATAAATTAGTTTCTTAACAAGAAGAAAAAATGGATGCTAATTAAGAAGAAAATCCCAACACTAAGAGGAAGAAAACCCTGGACCTAAAAAAAAAGTAAAACTAGATGTTAAAAAGGAAGCAAAACTTGGAACTAAAAGGAAGCAAACCATGGAGCTAACAAGGAAGCAATTCTGGAAGAAAAAAAAGATGCAATAATGGAAGAAATAAAAGATGCAATAATGGAAGCACATCTTGGAGTTAATTTGGAATCCAAACTAGAAGTTATTTTTAATGCTACACTAGAAGAAAAATAGGAAGAATGATTGGGAGCTAAACTAGGCGCTACACCTAGAGCTAAAGTAGGTGCTAAACCAAGAGATAAACTGGGAGCTAAACTGTAGAAATTTTAATACAAATTATGTATTTTCTGGATTCTCCTGATCTAACAATTATATGCCACTATTAAATACAAAATCGCTTTGACTAAAATTCTTGCAGAATTTAAAACATGATCACCAATTGCAATATCAAGAAGAGAGATCAATCACACATAACACAGATGTTTTACCAGGAAAGCATAAAGCTAAAAACCCCACTATCATATATTATGTATATATCATTGATCATGAAACAATCTCATACAAACTCTAATCCAAGAGCTCTCAGTAGAATATACAATCACCTCACACTGTCATACAAACATTGGCAAATGCGTGTGCCAATTTACTGCCTCCAGACAACCCGCCTCCTCTGCGCAATCCCTGCTGATAGAAAACCCTACAATGAATGAATCCCTCTTGCCTAGGCTACGCATTCCTCATGGGAACATCCAATGTGTGTGTGGTTGCATGAGTGCACTCACTAATGTCACAACTGATAGTCAAATTGTCCCTTTCACTAGTTATCTCAACTAGGTCTCCACTAGATCTGACATGCATGTAGTTAACAGTGGTAAATATTCAGTTGCATGTGAGACCACTGATTGTGAATTAATTAATAATTAATTCACTGATCTCTCACTAGTGTAAATTCAGTTACAACTAATACAACTGATCTTAACTCACTTAACTGAGTTAAACTACTTTACAACTCACATAACTACACATATAACTCAGTTACAACTTCGAATCACTCAGCTACAACCAATTCGACTTGCATGTCCCACCAGTCAACTTTTGAACTCAAATTTCCTATAGCTAACTGATTTTCGACTTTAGTTAACTGTTTCCAAGTGCTCATTGAGAATATATTAATATTTATTATCCAACTATTATTAAGGGATAATAATAGTTGACATACATCTATAAATAGAATTCCCTCACCATCTATAAATAGACATCATCTATAAATAGAATTTGTTCATCATCTAAAAATAGACTTCCACCTAAAAATATCCTGAGGCTCCATCCTAGTGTAGGTGCATAATTTTCACTAGGATCTTCTTGTTGAATCTCAACACTCCCTCTCAACAAGAAAGGGATTATCCTTCACCCCGACCATGTATCTATGGGATTTGAATTTTCTCCTGGTGAGCACCTTCGTCAGAATGTCTGCATCGTGATCTTCCGTAGGAATGTACTAAAGCAACATGATATTCCACTGCACACAATATCTGATATGATAATACTGGATATCTATATTCTTAGATATATCATGAAACAGAGGATTAATAAAGAGTTTAATGCAACTCTGATTATCACAATGAATCAATTTCAGATCTAAATGAGAACCAAACAAACCAACCAAGATCTTTCTCATCTAGATAGCCTCACATGCAACTTGACTCGCTGCCATGTATTTTGCTTCCGCTGAACTGAGTGCCACGGATCTCTGCTTTCTGTTGTACCAAGAAACAATTGTAGATCCGATACTAAAGATCCCTCCTGATGTGCTCTTTCTATCTGTTGGGTTGCCCGCCCAATCTGCATCTGTGAATCCAAGCAACTTCACCTCATCCATCTATCTATACCATAAGCCATACTCAGATGTGCCCCTCAGGTATCTCAGGACATGCTTTCCCGCCTTCCAAAAGAGCTTGGTAGGCTTAACCATTGCTTGACTCACTTGGTTAACTACATAAAAAATGTCTGGTCTCGTGTTCATTAGATACATTAGAGAACCCACTAACTGTTGATAGACAATAGCATCCACTACCTCTCCATAAATAGCATCCTCTTTCCTCCAGTGTCCTGAAAGAGGAGTATCCATGGGTTTGTAGCCCTCCATGTGAAACTTACCCAGTATATCCCTTGCATACTTTCTTTGAGACACAAAAAGTTCACCATCTCGCTGCCATATTTCCAATCCAAGGAAATAATGAAGGAGGTTCATATCCTTCATCTTGAACTCCTCTACAAGGTACTCCTTGCATGAGTGTATCAGTTTCTCATCACCAGTCAATATTAAATCATCTACATAAATAAAAATGATTAAAATCTTACCATTGTAGATCCATATCGAACCTACCACTGATTTGTCAACCGGTCTTGGGAAAATTTCCCATGTACTATTTTTGACAATGGATTCATCCTCCTCCACCATTGCATCAACCCAAGTGGTATCCTGCACTTCTTCTTGAAAGGAATATGGTTCAGTCACAATACATTTTATCATGAGAGCCATGTATCCAGTAAATTGATCAGGAGACTGTCTCTGTCTGCACTGTGAAGTAGGGGCTCCTACATTCTGTGCAACATCTAATCTCAATATATCAACTTCCATGGTGTGATTTATGCCATTTCTAATGGATGGATCTACATGAGTGGCTTTCTCCACTCCATGAAACTCCTCATGTGGCTAATCCACATCTTGAGACTCATCTTTGGAAACCAACAGTTCCTCCTCCACATGCAAGTCTAGCTCCCTCTCAAGCAAAAACTGCATGGATTTCCCCTCATTGAATTTTATATCCCATCACATAACAGTCATCTTACTGTTAGGAAAATACACACGATAATTATGGGGTGTTTCTGTGTACCCCAAAAATATCCCAAATTCAGAATTCGGCTCCAACTTCTTCCTGGTGTTCTTGGTCACATGCACATAAACAGATGAACCAAAAATATTAAAGTGATAAACATCTGGTTTCTTACCAGTGAAAGTTTCTTCAGGTGTACTCATGCCAAGCACTCTATGAGGACAACGATTTTGCACATAAACCGCAGTATTGCATGCTTCCGCCCACAAATGCATTGGTAGGCCCTGATCATGCAACATTGCTTGTGCTCCACCCACTATCATTCTATTCTTCCTCTCCATGAACCCATTTTGCTGTGGGTTATGAGGCACTATGAGTTCTCTTCGAATTCCTTCTTTGCTGCAGAAGTCTTTGAATTGGTTAGAGATGTATTCTCCACCATTATCTCTCCTCAGAGCCTTCACTTGCTTCCCCGACTCTTTCTCCACCAATGCTTTAAAGTCACAGAACTTTGAGAATGTTTGATCCTTCTTCTGCATGAAGAACATCCAGCATTTATGAGAAAAGTCATCAATAAAAATAACATAATTCTTATGTTTTTCTGTTGAAGCAACCGAGAATGGTCCACACGTGTCTGTGTGAACTCTCTCCAGGATCACTGAAGCATGGTTCTCCTTTTCATGAAAGGTGGAATTTACATACTTCCCCATGGTGCAACCCTTGCGTTGATCTAACTGAGCAAGTGTTCCCATTGGAAGTCCAATAGATATTGGTTGCATGATTTTCAAGGCTCCATGATGAAGATGGCCCAATCGCCTGTGCCATAATTCACCCTCATCCCAGCTCACCACTTTTTCTGCCTTTCCCATCATGGCAGTGTAGCCATCTACCTCCATCTTGTAGATATCCTTAACTCGAATTCCTATCTTCTTGACTTGACCCATTGTTTTATGTCACGAGAAAGATTTTCCATTGTTGAAAACAACGTCATAGCCTCTCTCCTCCAACATTGCAACTGAGACCAAGTTTTTCTTTAGACCTGGAACATGCATAACATATTTCAATTGAAATGGTTTACCTAAATCCCTCTGAAAGGTAATGGTACAAATTAAAATCGCATTGTATCGTCCATCGTCGCCCATATCTATATGAATTTTGAGATCTTTCTCCTCCAAGTCACTGAAAATCTCCTTATCTCCCGTCATGTGGAAGGAAGCGCCACTATCCAAATATCACACCAATCCCAATGCACTTGATGCCATGCATGTGATCAAGGAGAATTCAAGTTCAAATTGTGAGGCAAGGGCCTCACCAGCTGCAGCTCCAACAACCTTCTTGTTGTTCTTCTTCTGTAGACAGTTAGTAGCGAGATTCCTATGTTCGTGACAGTAAAAACACTTCACTTTGGACAAATACAACTTCTTACCTTTAGAATCAAATTTTGAATGGAATTTATTCCCCTTCCCTTTCCTTGCCTTGGCATCCAAATCACAATCCTCTTCATCATCATGTTTTGATGAAGAGCCATCTTTGGTGTTCCACCTGAACTCCTCCTGTGCTAGATCTGACCATAGTCATTCCCAATCTGGCAATTTTTCCCTTCCATTGACAGAGTCTTGATAACTATGCCAATTATTAGGAAGTCCTAGGAGATCCAATCTCACCAAATCATCATCAGGGACTGTTATTCCCACACTCCCTAGCTCATCCCGACATTGGACAAACTTCGTGAGATATTTTGCCATGGAGTCGCCCTTCTCGATATTGATCTTCCTGAGTTTATATTTACGCGCCAATTTCCTATGGTCATTGTTGTTTTGGAATAGATCCATCAAAGCCTTCCACATTTCATATGGTGTGGATTTCCCATGGAGGTTTGAGACAATGTGGTCTCATACTCCCTCCAACAGGATGCATCTATAAATAGACATCATCTATAAATAGAATTTTCTCATCATCTAAAAATAGACTTCCACCTAAAAATAGCCTGAGGCTCCATCCTAGTGTAGGTGCATAATTTTCACTAGGATCTTTTTTTTGAATCTCAATGTAAACTAGGAGCTAAATTAGGCACCACACTTGGAGCTAAACTAGTCACTAAACTAGGAGCTAAACCAAGAGCTAAAATAGGTGCTAAAACAACAGCTAAACTAGGAGCTACACCTAAAGATAAAATAGGCTCTAAACCAGGAGCTAAGTTAGGCGCCACACTTGGAGCTAAACTAGGCGCTAAACTAGGATCTAAACCAATAGCTAAACTAGGTGCTAAACCGAGAGATAAACAAGGAGCTACACTTGGAGCTAAACTAGGTGCTAAACAAAGCACTAAATCATGACCTAAACTAGGTGATAAATCAAGAGCCAAATGGAGCGCTAAAATAGTAGTTATTTTGGGTGCTATTTAGGGAGCTATATCTAAGGTTTGGCGCTAATATAAGCGCTAAACTAGGAGAAAACTAGGCACTAAACCATGCGCTAAATTAGGCACTAAATGCACTAAATTCCAATGCTAATCTAGGTGTGAATGGCCTATTTTTTTGTAGTGCATGATTTACATCAAGTGTAAACCAACATACATACTATCTGATGCATCAATCATGGATCAAATGATACATCAACAATGACTAGTGAGTCATGAACTAGAGCATCAACCATGTACAACCTGTGCCATCAACCATATGTAGATCTGTACCATGTCATCAATGAAGAATATCTAACAACCTGTGCATGTCCCTCATGCATACATCACCATACACATAAATATCCCTCAACCAAGTACAAGTAGCTGAAAGATATAACCTGTAAGAACCATATCAGTAATGTACCATACATAAGAGTGCTTCTCACTCAACCAACCATCCAACATATACCATATCCAAATGCCAAACCACCCATACAAAGTATGCCTCAAACATACAACATATTATGTCAAGAAGTAACCATAAAAACAAGTATACAACCATACCAATACCTATGAGGTTGACCTGAATTGTAAGATGTTGACCTCTAGACTTCCTTCATACTTTTAGGGACATGGTACCAACATCTACTCAAACCTTCATTAGCTTTTCATAGATACGTGACCTTCTTTTATACAACTCACAAATATCTGTGATTTTGTTCATTGCAGCCCACGTACATCCACGCTCTTCTGAACTACAACTCACAAATGCCTCAGAAACTAGGGTTTGTTGCAACCCCGATAATTTCTCCTTTGACCTTCCTTTGCTACCTCAGAAAAATGTCGTCACAACCTTAGAAAAAGATCACTAGTTCACAAGATAGATAATCAATGAATGAGTGTGTGAGTGTTCTTGTAAATGACTTCTTGAGGTTTTTATATAGTTGTGCTAGGTAAATCCTCTCCTTAATTTAGCGATTCTAGGGTTTTATTGTTACAAAAACTTTACCCTTTGACCAAGACTTATAACAAACTAGGGGCTTCTTTCCCACTCTTCGGGGTGTCCAAATTTACAAGACCATATCTCCCTAACCATGAGAAAATACTTGGCATTCCACATGTTGGAACAAATACTGAAATTTTGGCTTTCGGTAGCTTAGGAGGAAAATTTTTATAGTGTTTAGCTACCAAAAGTGCATACTTTCAGTAGCTTAAATCTTGGGTTTCATATGCCATTAGCTGCAGAGAGTGTATTGGCCGAGACCAAGAATTCAAGTGCCACGCATCAAGCCACATGGAGGAAGAGCTCATGAGTAGGCATGAAAATAATTCAATAAATGACATAAAATCACTATAATAGGGTTTAACATAAATGCCACGTCACCATTTCGGGGTTTCAACCATCGGAGGTTTGGCCGACGTAAAGATTTTAACCACTGCTCTGTTTCATGAAACCCAAAATCCCAAAATTGGGGTTTCGAGACTTTCAGCGGCTTACGGTGCTCCAAAATTTCACTGTTAGCCACTGAAATCCAGGACTTTCGACAACTAAGATACCCTTGTTTTCGGCCTGTTAGCCACTGAAATCGCAGATTTTTTCTAGTGACTAAACTACCTTAGCAAAAGTCAGTTTTCTCAGTCATGGAGAGGCCTTTTTGCGTGCTGAAATGGTCGATTGACATCTACAGATCCTAAGATTTCTAGTGGTGCATTCAGATTTTCATTTGGAGCTTGGGAAGGCAGTCAAAATTTCCCCGCAATATGAGATTCGTTTTCAGAAATGTGGGGTTTTTTACTATGCTAAGTCATCATTTTCAAATGATGATTTTGAGTGACTGAAATATCATTTTTAGAAATGGTTGTGCCTAAAACATCATAGATCAATAAACTCTCTTGGTTTTCCTACAGGTTTCACGTATTGGGATAATAGAATCCATCTCCGAGCCCTAATTTTCAGATCTCATATTTTCCTGTTGTTGGGACTCAAAAATGTTGTATTTTCATCCACCTTTCCCTTCACTATTCCTTACATTTCATCGCCCTATTAAACCTTCGTCATATAATTTTCATAAAT
>JASDQU010501831.1:4867-24211 GCA_032191745.1 Picea mariana
TTTCGTTCATTGTGACAAATCCTTGTCCTGACAAGTAATTGTCTTACCTACACCATATCAAACATTAAGTTGTCAATTTTTTATATTTTGGCTACTCCTTTCGATTATGATGTGTTTATTTACAGTGACCTACATCTTTATAATAAGGTGATCATATGTGTAGAGGATCAACAACATGACGACATAGATACCATCTTTATAATAAGTTCATATGTGTACAAATGTTTTCTTTATATAATAATGACATATATAACTAACATAAGTTTAGGGTTAGTGTTTATGTGTCTTATTAGTCCCTGCTAAAGCAGGGAATATAGCAATCAATTACTATCATTTCACCGATCAGGGTTGAGTTTCAAGAGCAATTCCATATCTTTATAAATGAAAAGAGAGAGAGATTATAGCTACAATTGAAGGGAAAAGGGTATGTGAATTCCATAAACCTAGAATATTATGGAATCCACATACCCTTTTCCATAGAAAATACTAACTAGATCCAAAAGCCAAAGACATGAAATATGGTAATACATATATTATAATATAGTATCAAGGAAAAAACAAGCTAAATGCAATTTGGACATTTGAAAAAAAAATTACAAGTTAAATGAGTACATCAATAAAAAATAAAATACTAACCTTGCAAGTTCAAAATCCGAGCTATGTAGATTGAGAATTGGATTTGTTTAACCGGTGGGTGACGGAAAAAATAAACAGCTCAAACAAAAGCCAAGAATAGTGTCACAACTATAGAAATTGTGTCGCAAAGTCTCTTAAAGTCAAGTATATATAGATAAAATAGTCAACTAGCCATTAACACCGACCAATGAGATAGGAAAAATTTTCGTCATTATTGCCACGAAAGTTCGTCTCTATAGCAACAAAAAACCCGACTAGGTTAAATTAAGATTTTCTTCGATATTGTGACGAACTTTCATGGCAATATCCATGAAAATCCCGCCCTGTTTAAAAAAAATGATGAAACTAGTGGAAGCGTGGAAAATTTTCATGGAATAATCCGCCCATATGTAGTAGTGAGAGGAAGTTACAACAGGTTTTCTATAGGTTGTATCCCTTCATTTGTTGGATAATAATAAAGTAAGGACCTAGAAATATCTCTGGTGGACGTAGCGCACACTGGGTGAAACACACAAATCTGTGTCTCTATTGTATTGTGTATCTTCTGTGTTTTGTTTTCACATTTGTTTTATTTTATTGCTCCATGATCCTGTTTTTCCAACAAAGTTTTTATCAACCTTTCTTCATTTTTCTTTCAGGTTCTACATTGTATATACAAGGTATGTGTTTCATAGTTGTGATGAAAAATGCCTCTTTTCGTTCATTTTTTATTCATCACCATAAAAATATGCATGTCGAGGTGGTGTTATATCAATGTTTCTATGAGGCATCCCTTCAAGAGGGGATTATGGATCTATTAAACAAGGGAACACACTCCAAGAGGGTTACTAGGAATACCTAGTCTTATAAAAAATATAATAAAGAGGATGCTTAGCTAGAAATGACCACATGTGAATATTACCGTGTTTCCAACACCCCCCCAATGTTAGCATGCACCCACTGGAAGAGTAGTACTATTAAATTGATAATTTTGTGAAGGAGTACTAGAAGAAACAACTTGAATAAAAATGGAGAATACAATCATTCATATGCTCAATTGTTGGAAAACATTGTCACTAATTTTCTCATCTAATGGAGGAGGCTGGGAAGACATATCATTTCGATACTGCATATTACTCAAAAATTGCTACTACTGAATTGCAAATTTGAATAAGTGACTAAAGAGACAACCTGCATAGGAATGATGAATGCAATGATTGATTGACTCATTTTCTAGAAACAACTGTCATTGACCTATGCATCCAATGGAGGGTGGGAAGGTATCTCTGATATATTTTGCATTTACTGGGATAGTGGTACTGAACTATCCATATAAATAGGTGTTTGTGAAACATCCTATAATAAATAGGAGATAGGAGTACCCACCTTAAATAATATCAATTGTAATTGAAGAGAGAGTAAGAAGATCCAACTCCATATATCCAAAAGATCTTGAATACAACCAAGCATTCTCAAATACAATACGTGTGTGGGTTTATGGATACCCAACATAGGTGCACTTGAGAGAGCGATGCTTACAAGGAAATTCAAATATAAGATGAAAATGGATTTATAAATACCCAACTCATCACAAAGAGTGGTCATGTCTGAAATATAGAATATGGGTGATTGAAATACAAGTGAGAGTTGGTGTGTGGATAACCAACTCAAGAAGATGGTTCGTTGTATTCAAAATAAAGAAGTGATAAGGTTAATGAATACTCATCTCAACATAGGGTTGGCCCTATGCACATCCTCTATGAAGATGGACATGGGGATAGGAAGAGAAAACATTAGATATAACTTTCCCCTTGTAATATTGAATACATGCCATTTGAAGATAGAACCTCCCTAAAACACCATATTACCAAAACCAATATGGTTCCACAATGGCGCACATGGGTCTTTGGTGGATATTTCAAAGGATCCATTGAATTGTGTTGTATAGAAGATGTCCTATAAGGAAAAATATCACCACACAATCAAACTAATCAACTAAACTAAGTTGAGAATCCTCTGTGGAATCATTAGTAAACTAGAGGGGTAGATCATGTGGATCCAAGAGTGTACATTGCATCAAAGGAGTTGAGAGGGGTCTCTCTTAACAAACAAATGGCTAGAGGTTTCTTAGAGTCACAATGAATCACTGATGGATGCTAAGTAGTGTTGGATTATTAAGAGGGGGGGTGAATCAATAATAGAGAAATTCAATCCTTTTTAACCACAATATGCAAGTGTTATATCAATGTAGAATTATCATCCAATAGTTGCAAAGTAAATAAACAATGAACAAATGAACAATCATACACATACACAATACACTAGTGTTTTTACGTGGAAACCCAAAGCGAGAGGAAACCACATAATGATATTTCTTATATGTCTTTAAGAATTACATTCATTGGAAGCACCAAATTCATTTGTTTTTCAGCTACAACTGGAAGGAGGCTCCCCCTAATTTCTCAGGCTACAACCCGAGGGAATATCCAACTCCCCAATTCTCTAGCTACAACCAGAAGAAGGCTACAAACCCCTATGTTCTCCGACTACAACCAAAAGGTGGCTACAACCACCTATCCTTGCCCCATCCAACCACCCTGATGTATAAGTAGAATGATGGAACCACTATCACACTATCACTGTGAGATATACTGTTGTAAAATTGTACCAATCAACCTGCACCAAACAACCTATACCAATAACCTGAACCATTCATCAACCATGCACCAGCCTGTACCTCAACCTGTACCATAAACAAGTGCATCAACCATGCACCTACATGTACCAAACAATCTGTAATCAAACTGTACCATAAATAAGTGCATCCACCATGCACCAACCTGTACCATGAACAAGTGCATCAACCATGCATCAAACCTGTACGAATAACCTGTCACAACAACCTTTCCAAAAAACCTATCACAACAACCTGTCTTATCAATCTTATCAACCAAATCAGATCTACTCACCAAGATCAATCACCAAGACAACTCTCAAATATGTGCATCAACCAAGCATAACACAACAACTCATAATCATCACCAAGATCAATATATGCTTCTAATAATATACCAATACANTACTACTAAAAAGTGCCTCCAACCATGTACCAATCATGTATCAACTACTCATCAACTATGACTCATCAAGTTGTACCAACATCATCAACTATACACCTCATGTATGTGCCAACTCATCAACTACTTGTCTAATCCATGTACCCAACATGTACCTCAACCAAAATCCCTCATCAATTTCATCATCCAAATCTGATTTGTAACTCTGTAATAGACCCAATGTATATGATCACATACCTGCAAACCTTCCTTAACTTTAACAACAAGAGACTAGCATTTTCATCAAACTTTACTTTAGTCTCACATGAATGATTTTAGATTAGTCAATAACCCTAACTTGAAATAATCATAACTATGTACATGTAATTAATAAAGATATGAAAATAGTACACAATGTTCTTCAGTTTGTTTTGTGCAATTCCTCCAGGTGTCACTACTTGGAACCTCTCAGAAAAGGAGTTATATCAAAAATGGAATACCTTGTTGAATTCTGACTTATTCTAGAGAGCGAACTTGTAGAGCATGCCCCACACAAAATATTTGTTGTATGGATATGAAAATTGTACACAGAATACTACATACTGTAATATAACCAACACATTTGGTATTACTTAATTTGTATCAGGAAGTTATGACGTTTTTACCTGAAACACTTGTTTTAGACTAGTTTCAGGACTAGCTACAAACCCTATTTTCCATGGAGTGTAACTCCATAAATACAACGACCCACAAGCTGAAATTTGTACCATACCTACTTGGATATGTTTCCACAATGGCCTCCCAATTTCACGGTCTGGATCATTCTAGAAAAAACATTTATTGTGAAAATGGTGAGATGACCTGTAAATAACATACCTTAGAAAGCATCATCAAAATAATTTATCCTCCCTTGAATTTCAGCCTTCTTTACTTCACCTTCCCTCTGAAATTCATCTTAGATATCCTTTGGTTACCTAATTCACCTATAGATATTCAATATGCTCAAGTGTATTTAAAATTAGAGAGCCTTTCCTCTTATTTATAATTTTATGTAGCTTCCTGAAGGGGTTACCTTTTAACCATCTTAACCCACTTTCCTTATTTTAGGGTTAAACCACTTCTAATTTCTCCATTAACTTTATTATTTAAATAATTGATTTTGTATTCACTTTGAATTATAGTACACTCATCACTTCACTTTATTATTTACCTTTAAAAATCTCTTAAACCACTTTGACTACTTTGACCTTTGTGGGCTTCTAGATGACTCATGAGGGTTCTCCAACTTCACATGGCCATAACTCTCTAACCGTGAGGAGTTATGTGACATTCCACATACCACTAGAAATGGAATGACATGTACTATCCATATAGAATAATATTTCCTTCAAATATATCAAAACTCATACCATTATCCAACAAAAATACTTAGGTCCATTACCCAAACCTGGGTTCTCCAACTTCTCATGGCCATAAATCTCTAACCGTATGGAGTTATGTGACATTACACATACCACCGGAAATGCAATGACATGTAATATCCATCTAGAATATTCTTACATTAAAATGTATTAAAACTCATACCATTATACATCAAACAAACTTGGTTCCATTACCCAAACCTTTGTGCTACCGGAATTCACTACCAGACTTTCTCCAAGGGTTGAAATCAATCACTAAGGGTTGAAATCAATCTACAATATCACTCTCCAATGGTTCAAATAAATGAAAACCAACAATCCATACCAAATTTCCATCAACCTAAGCCAACTTTTTGACAAGTAGGCCTTTTTCACCAACTACAATATCCAACATAAAAGTACTAATCCATGGAATATGAATAAATTTCCAAATAAGGTGTAGTCAATACCAAGAGTAACATCCTCTGAATTTGGTAAAACGTTATTTGCAAAATATCCATGAGGACCTCAAGAGAACTAGATAAGCACAAGGAGAAAAATGCCAAGAATAAAAAATGTTGAATAAATAAGAGGAATTTCATACCCACTTTGGTACCATGTTGAGGTAATAAGAGATTCATTTGAACCATACGAGAAGAGAATATGAACCAAAAACAAGAGAAGCACAAGATATTATGCTTGTGGGCTAAGTAATCAATCATTATGATCAATATGATAAGATGATACAAGTGACAACTTGGGTGGTGTATTTATACACAACTAAAGTGAGGTGTCCCTTCAAGAGGGGGTTATGACCCCCCATAACAAGGGAACACATCCAAAGAGAGTGATTAGGAAGATCTAGTCAAATATATAAAAAATATGCTTAGCAATAAAGGACTACATGTGAATATTACCATCACTCCAACAACTTGAACCTCCACATTTACAAAAACAAATTGTTGCATTGTTGCACTTGTAGTTAATTTTTTCCACCCTTGTGGTACCTACACCTAGTTGCACTCGTGCAACACTAATATTATTCAAGGAGATCAGCTGGACAATGTCTTCATCCAAGATAGTTATTGTATTAAGTCATAATTACTAAATGAGTAAAAATTCACAAGGACTACCATATATTAGTTTATCATGGATATTTAAATATGATTATTTAAATCTTCACACACCAAGTATTTGACTAATATACCTAAAAAGAGACCATTGAGATTGTTATTAAATGGTCAAGAGACCATGAAGACTTTCATTAAATGATTAAGATACCATGAAGACTATTTCATTAAATGATCAAGAATCTATTTTTTTCTTCGTTTCTTAGGGCTACTATTTCCTACAGCATTCAATTATTTTGCAAACATCCCTTTGGTTAATGACATGGCACAAGGGAGGGTTGAGCCTCATTATAAGGTTGGTGGTTGTGAAATTTAAATTATAAAATAAAATAATTATAAAAAAGTGTTCAATGTCAAGTTTGGAAACCCTTCTAAAACACAAGATTCATGGCCCACCATAGTTTACCCATTTGCTTCTAAGAGCATTTTCCAAAAGGTATCAACAGTCCACCATTGTTTTCCTATTTTCCTTTCATAACATTTCCTATTGTTTTCCTGTTTTCCTCACTTCATAATAATTTAATTTAGATGTTCCATTTCTTGTTGAAGCTGCTCAATTTAGTTTGTAGGAAACTTGATCAATTGTAAGCGAGTCAATTGGTTTGAATGACTTGCATTGCAAGTTTAGGAAAATAACATTTTGAATCCTCCATAGATACAAGTTACCCTTATAGGGTCTACTTTAAATTATACACAACTGAGAGTTCCATCCCTCCTTAATTCTAGTTTTTTTTCCATCATGATAGTGAATAATTAATGTTTGTGAAGCACGATCTCTTATGTAAATATAGAAAAATTAATGTTCTTTGTGAGCTTATTTTGTTTAGATAAGACATGTGCTAATTAATGAATGTGACTTCCTTTGCACTAAAACTTTGCACAATATAAGAGGTTTTTTTCCTGAGGGACTATGTTGCAGAGAAAGGGAATTCCTTTTTTGGTGTTGTGAAGGATGGGAGGGAAGCTTTCTTGTTGGTGAAAGGTTCATTGTGAACTCTAGAAGAGATTCCATTGTGGGAAATTGCAGTAGATGTATAGTCTGTTTATTTTATAAGCATTGTGGAATGGGCTATGTGTGTGAACTAGAAACAATAGCTATATTTTTTCCCTTGTGGTCTCACAACCTTGGCTTGGTGGTGGAATCTATAATAAATGCCTATGGCTAGGCAGGAAATCGCTTGTTTGTAGCTAGTTGGAGGTTAAATTTCCAAAAAGTATTATTTCATCTTAATATTTAGTGTGCATTATTTAAGATTATTTAAATTTACTTAGTGTGCATTATGGAAGACTAAGTCATTGGCATTTATGAAGATGGAGGTCTAAACAAGTCAAAACATACCCACTACATTTCCTAAATATGAATGCACACATTTAAGAGTTGTGAGCTAACCAACATTTATGAGTTGTGAGCTAACCAAGTTTCATAAAATGCGCAGTGAGGTTCCTTTTTCACCTTTTCTTCAGTTCTTTGACTTGTTCATGACATTTGAAGACTCTACAATGATGTCTTAACCTGTAGGAGGTTGGTAATGAATCCTTCAATTCTTAGTCTACAACAATTTGAGTTTCTTCTTGAGAATCAAAAGCATGGGAATTTTGCAACAAGGGATGCTTATAAAATCATTTGGGACTAAATAAATATGACAATAGTGAATGGAAAAATCAACCCCAAGTGCTATAGCTGAGTAATCATCAACACAACATGCTCCATTTTTGGCTCCACCAATGTTTCCAAGTCAAAACTAAGTTGCTTCAAAGGCTTCTGCATAATGGTCCTTTATGCCAAGATGGTAAATGTTGTTTATCAAGATTTTCCAATTCCTCTGTAACTAATTCGCAAGGCATCCTTGTTGCCTTCAATATTCGACACCAGGATGCTTCCATAAAAAACTATGTAGTTTGATGATTAAATACTCAACTTTGGAGGTTTGTTTTGATTTTTGGGAGCATAACATTTGAATACAAATCCCCTTTGATAACTGAGCAATCTCCTCTAACATCTGTACATTGATATTGACACCTGCACGTTGAGGTTTGAGCGCTTTATTTGCGTTTAATATTTAGCACATTTTTATTGCCCTATGGGAATTTATCCCACATTTCTGGTGCAAACAAGATTCATGGTGTTTATATGCATGGGCCTTTAATTTCTCATTCGACACATTGAGCAAATAATGTCGCTTGTGGGATCCTCCCTTGTAAATTGTGCTTGACTTGAGCATTGGCTTTAGTGTTGAGTTGTGTTTTATGTTAAGTGATTGGCGTGACATTTGGATTGAATTCTTGACTTGGACATTGGGCCTTCGGCCCCAATAATTTTATAAAACACAATTAATCTCTATTAAAGACCCAAGAGCATAATAAGCCTATAAAATCAACCCCCCTTTTTTTATTATTTTCCAAATTCATAAATACTTTTCCCAAATGAACCTAGAGGTTTTAACCTTTAAAAACAATGCATTAAATCCCAAACATAACACCATCAACCTGTAAAAGTCAACTTGGCCAAAATTGTAATTTTTTTACAAAAATTTACATGTGCTAACACATATAGTCTAAATATATCATGTTTTTCTCACCCAAATGTCGTGAAAACAAAATATTGTTGAGAGTGAGAAGAGCATCCGAGTAGAAAGGATTGTCTAAAAACTAGTAATAGATAACACTTGCAAAACAATTAAAAACCACAATGTGGGGTGTCAATGAGGCGGGCATACCCATGCTCATGAAGACGTGTCAAACAATTTCAATATAAGATCATGGAGCACATAGGATCAATATAGGATCATAGGATCAACAAAGTTCAATGGTATTTAAGTAGAACTAGTACACATGAACCATCAATGTGTATGAATTTCAATTGACGTGTGATGATGAGATGGCATTGAGCATGTGAGAAACTACCAAGTCAAGGAGAAATGATGACTCTCCTTTCCTATTTCAAGGTTACCTATAAATGATATAAATGGGTATGACATACATAATACCTCTAAACCAATCCCTTAGAATAAATGTGTTGAAGTTCATAGGTATAAGTACATTAGAGACAAGAAATGATATACCCTATAGAAACTAACATGAGGTGAAACATATCATGAATCAAATGTAGCTAACTAAGAGGGACAATAATGGATGATGAGGTGATCACCGATAAAGGGACTCAAGGATTTCCTTTGGAAAATCATAACAAACAAGGATGACTTGGGTAGTGACTATGAAACATCAAGAGATATGATAAAAAATAAGCAATGAACCTTTTATTATAAATGTTGGATCATGTTGTCATCGATGTCAAAGGAAAAATGTCTTGTCATAGTATATTGATGTAGTGATTGATGGATCATGTTGTCACAGGGGAAAACCTAGGGTTCAGCGCTACAACAATGCACCAACAAAACCCTAGATATCGGCCCTTTCGACAACACCTGCGAAGCAGATGAAGTCTCACCCGAGGTAGAGGCAAGGGTGGTTGCAGGACTCAGGTGTCTGCAACCTTAGCTGGGACACAGATCTGTGATTATAATACTTAATAGAGCACTCAACACCATTAGTTCATCATTATTTAACCAATATCTACTTCACAGATACAATGGAGCATCGCAACATTCACCCAGATCGAATGTATTTAAGAACTTAGCATAAACAAATGGATTAGATCTAGAAGATTCAAGCATTAAGCAAGTTCACAGATGTCAGATCTAGCATCCATATTCATCATAAGCACAAAGCATAAACATATCTATTTATCTATATCAAAGCACTTAGCAAATAACACATAAACAGGTCATAACATCGCACAGAGCTGAATAACGCAGTATTTACGTGGTTCACCCCCACCCTAGGGCTACGTCCACCAAATCTTCTTCTTTATTAGCTTCAATCAGTCATATACATGCACAGAGCCACAAAAACCTTACTCCGCATAGGACAGGAGATTTGCGTGCACCTCACTAGATCCTCCTTCCCCGAGCTAGGTCTAGCATGAATCCTTTCAAAGTATGTTACAATGACTTTCACTTAGCTCTGCAAGTCTCACACAGTATGCACAAATCCTTACACTTCTTGATCACATAGATCCAACTCTTATCACTTAGCCAACTTGCACCACTACTTCTTACATTGCCTATACATCTATTTATACTTTACACAATAGGCCTAAACATGGGTAAACCCATGGGCCGACATCCCATTCCCGTTACATAATCCCAATCCCAAAAAGGACCCAAAAAGGGGTCGAGATACCATGATCTCTGCTTCTTCTTGCACTCCATCTTCGATAAGCTGGGGAAGTCCCAAAATAGGTCAAACTTGACCAAGGATCTCCCAAAACTTGGTCAAGGGCCAATAGGCCCCCAAAACTCACTTGTGACTCGTCCCGAGTCACTCTGGTCTAACTAGTTCTACTTAGAACGCCTCGATCTTGGCTTGAGATGCTTCAACTTTTTGTTGTGCTACGACCTCATGTTCAACAAAATCTTGGATGACTGCATCATTGATAGGTCCCTCTAGACGTTGTTCTGTTGTAGTGACAACCTACTCTAGCTTTGCTCCTTGGCCTTCTACCTCTGTAAACAATTGATAGGCCTTATCTTGTATGGGTTGGAGCCTTTGAGTTACTTCCATAACTCTGCTATGGATAGTGTGGATCTGTTGCTGGGTGGTCCACTGTTCTTGGGATCGCTTCATTCTTTCCTCAACTGACAGGGGCTTCAGCTGTGCCTGTATCTTTTCGGCTTGATACTTCACCTCTTGGAGATGAAACTCCAGTGCCTTCAATTATAGGTTCTTTGTGAGTTTTCCATAGGTATAGGCACTATGATCAGTGATTTTCTTACATTCTAGGGCAAGAGCCTTTAGCCTTTCAACTTCACTCTGGGTGGTTTCTTCTCTTTGGTTTTTTACTTCTTGTGGGGTCTCAGGTACAGTGCGTAGCTCCAAAACTGCTATGAGTTGTTGTAGCTACTGAATGGCTTCTGTGAGTTGGTTCACTTGTTGTGTAACTCGGTCTTCTGGCTTGATTTCTAAGACTGTCACAGAGTGAAGTGCTCTATTGACTGCTTCTTTTACTTCAAGTTGATCTGCGAGCAACTGTTCCTTTTCTTGTTGTAGCTATGCTTTTTNTGTTCTGCAGCACTATGTTGCTCTACAAGTACTCCTTGTACTTGTTTCAAAGCCTGGGTGGCTTTCTCTGTTGCTTCCTATGATCATCTAAGGCGAGCTTTGATTGTATCGTCTAGGTGGTGGAGTTGAGCTATCTCATTTCCCAATTATGGTTCTCCCAGTGTAGTGGAGACTGCGCGGATGGATTGTAGGGCCTATTGTACCCCTCGGATTTCAGTCTCAATTTGATCATACATATCCTCTTGCATTGCTTCTTGTTTCTTTACTATTACCAGTGAAGCATCTTACAGGGCTGTGATGAGGAATTCAACGTCATTGGAGGTGAGGAAAATCTGCATATTGGTCATGGTGGCCTTCGCTTTCTTCTGAGAGGAAGGTTTCAGAGGCGAACCTTTCCTCTTCTTCAGGGGATCAACCTCGTCTCCTTGCTTCTATTCAACTTCTTTTTCATATAACTCTTAGCCATCACCTCCTTGCTCTGGTGATATGAAAGCAGTTTTCACGGATGCACTATCTAATTCATAGAATTCTTTGGTCTTCTTTGTCCTGCTAGGTCCGGGTGTATCATGTGTTGTTTTTGGGTTGTCAATGTAAGATATCTCCACAGGGTCTACTAGAATAAGGAGGTTCACCGACCAGTCCTTAGTGATCTCTTCCAAGTCTTCCTTCGTAAGCTTATAGTAGGATTGTGGTATAGGGGCAGACCCAGGGTTCAACGCTACAACAATGCACCAACAAAACCCTAACTNCACCTGCGAAGCAGATGAAGTCTCACCCAAGGTAGAGGCAGGGGTGGTTGCAAGACTCAGGTGTCTGCAACCTTAGCTGGGACACATATATGTGATTATAATACTTAATAGAGCACTCAACACTGTTAGTTCATCATTATTTAACCAATATCTATTTCACAGATAAAACAGAGCATCGCAACATTCACCTAGATCTAATGTATTTAAGCACTTAGCATAAACAAATGGATTAGATCTAGCAGATTCAAGAACTAAGCAAGTTCATATATGTCAGATCTAGCATCCATATTCATCATAAGCACAAAGCATAAACAGATCTATTTATCTATATCAAAGCACTTAGCAAATAACCCATAAGCATGTCAGAACATCGCATAGACCAGAATAAAACAGTATTTGTGTGGTTCACCCCCACCCTAGGGATACATCCACCAACTCTTCTTATTTATTATCTTCAATCAATCATCTACATGCAAAGAGCCACAAAAACCTTATGCTACATAGGATAGGATATTTGCGTGCACCTCACCAGATCCTCCTTCCCTGAGCTAGGTCTAGCACGAAGCCTTTCACAGTCTGTTACAATGACTTTCACTTAGCTCTACAAGTCTCACATAGTATGCATGAAGCCTTACACTTCTTGATCACACAGATCCAACTCTTAGCACTTAGGCAACTTGCACCACTACTTCTTACATTGCCTATACATCTATTTATACTTTACACAATAGGCCTAAACATGGGTAAACCCATGGGTCTACATCCCATTCCCGTTACATAATCCCAATCCCAAAAAGGACCCCAAAAGGGACCGAGATCCCGTGATCTCTGCTTCACCTTGTTCTTCGTCTTCGATAGGCTGTTAAAGTCCCAAAATAGGTCAAACTTGACCAAGGATCTCCCAAAACTTGGTCAAGGGCCATTAGATCATGTATTTTCATTGTTGTCAATGGATTGATATCAAGTGGAGTCTTAGTTATATGATGTCATGGATCAATGAGTTGTCATTGATATATGATGCATAGATGATGTCATGCATAGATGAAGATGGATCAATGTGTTGTCATGATATATGATGCATAGATGGATTGATGCATAGATGAATATGGATCGATGTGTTTTCATTGATATATGATGCATATATGGATTGATGCATTAATTTATTGATCATTGGATCATATGGTCATGCATGGAATCAATGACAAAGGGAAAATGTCACAGTGATGTGTTGTCATGGGTTATTCCAGTTGTTTTGATGTAAAGATGACTTATTATTGTCTTGTCATGGTTGATAGGAAGTACAAATGGATGAACTCCAAAGTGGTCCCCTTATGGTGAAATCCCTCATGGGAAGACTCTTTGCAGTTGAGTTATCCTATAAGTATGGTTAGAGAACCCAAGATTAAATATGGAATAATGAGATGAAGATCAGTGAATTTGTCATTGAAACTATCCTAGATAGATAGTTCTTGTCGTACCATTTTTGGTAGTATGTGGAACGTCACATAAATCCTCACAGTTTGAGAGTTATGGCCTTGTGAAGTTGGAGGACCCTCATGTGTTGGCTAGAAGCCCCAAAAGGTTAAAGTAGTCAAATTGTTTACAAAGAAAAAATTATTTAAATAATAAAGTGAAGTGATGAAGTCAAAAAGAATTATTTAAATAATAAATTTATTGGAGAACTCACTAATTATGGAAAATGGTTATAAGTGGGTTAACCCTAAAATAAGGAAAGTGGGTTAAATGAACAAGTGGCTATGTAGACAAAGTGACTAAGTGGACAAAGTTGGATAAAGGTGACTACATGGAAAAAGTGGTTATGTTGATAAAGTGGATATGTGGACAAAGTGGCTAAGTGGATCTTTCTAAAGGAAGCTACTTGCATAGTATAAATAAGAGAGAAAGGGTCTCTTGTTTAAGCATCTTTCTTGAGCATATTGAAGATCTATTCTGGGGGAAGGATTCATTGGAGGTACTCATGGACGCATCAAAGTTTTCGTAAGTCTGGTATATTGACGATAAAGTTTTGGAAGTTCAGAAACCCTAGTTTCTGAAGGAACATGCGGGCTACAGTGAGACATAGCACGTACATACGTGGGCTGCAGTGAGGCAGGACGCATACACACATGAGCTGAAGAAGATCAAATCACGTACAATTGGAGAAAGTCATGGATACTTGAGTGTGAGATGGTGCCAGGTTCCTGAGGTTTGAAGAAAGTTCCATATCTGCATTCTATAGGCTCAGATCTTCCATAGAAGTTATGGTATGGTTACATGATTGTTTTGATGTATACTTTTTCTTATGGTATGGTGAATGCTTAAGGCATTCTTGGTATGGTTGTTGTGATATGGTTGTTGTTGGTTTATTGACTGAGTGAGCATCACTCTTATGTTTCAATACTGATATGGTTTCCATATTATACTGGTTACTTATACATGATCAAGTAACATTCATATTGTATGGTTGAGGAGCATGAGTAAGATGTTGGACAACATAGATGTCTTGTGATTGGCTATGGTACACATTGGACAGTGAAAGATAAAAGTGGATGTGACAGAGGATGCAGAAGATCTGATTTTTCATGGAGAGAGAAAACCCTATTTCTTAAGGAGGAATATGCAGGCCGCTGTGAGCCACACCACATACATACATGGGCTAAACTATTGGTAGGGCACTTACATATGCGTGCTTCACTACTGACAGGTCACGTACATGTTGAAATATTGGTATCTGTTGAGGATTGAATCCTCTTCTTAGATCGTGTTGAGTTGTGTAAGCTTATTTTTTCATTACAGAGCTGGTGCTCTTGTTGAGTTGATACTCTTTTCAGTTGTTGTTGATAAACCCTAAGGATTGTAGTTCATAATAAAAGAAAAATTGTACATACATCTTGTGTTCTTTGTGGTGATGGCTTATTGGTGATATATGTTGTTGATATCTTTTGTTGATAATGTTTACATACAACTGCTTGTAAATGATAGTAATAAGTGATGAGTAAATGGTGATTGATAACTAAGGAGTTTTTATGAAAGGAATTTGAAAAATATCCCTACACTGATTCACCCCCCCCCTCTCAGTGTGATCGGTGTGTCCAACAATTAGTATCAGAGTAGGCCTTCACTATAAACCTTAACAATCTTGGAGGAGATCCATGGACACACAAATGGATGATGAAGTTCCACTCCTTGATGAGGAAAATTATTCAGCATGGAGAATAGAAATCAAAGAGTATTTGAAAGAAAAAGGAGGAGGTGTTTGGAAAGCAACTATTGGTGGATCAGTTCCCTTGAAGAACAAGTCAATTTTTTCAGCTCAAAAGGAAGAAAATAAGAATGATTCATTGGCTCTCAAGACCATTTTCAATGGACGCTCAAGTTATATCAAAGAAAGCACTCAAGGTCTATCAAAGAAAGCATGGGACAATGCAATTCCGTCAAGGATCTATGGATAAATCTAGAGAAGACATACCAAGGAAAAAAGGAAGACACTAAAGACAACTCCATCAAGAACAATAAAGGTAAAGAATCTCTCGATTGCAATAATTATAAATGTGATGATGTTGAATGTTTCTCTACAAGTGAAGAAGAAAATTTAGAAAAAGTTTGTATAGAATCAAATGACAGTTATCCCATGGAAGAAGTAGAAGAAGAACTTTCAAATATTAAAAAGAAAGTTGACTGGGGTCTATATGAATACAACTATGAACATAGTTATATAGACTATAGCTATCTTTCTGAAAACACTAAAAGGTTTCTTGAAAATAATCAGGAGCATATTTTGAAACTAAAGGAAATTCTCAAAGAACAAGAAGAAAGTAAAAGGACTCAATTAGAAGAAAAAGAAGAAGATATCAAAATACCAAAGAATGAAACAGAAGAAAATAAGAAGGTATATTATGAGATTAACAAAAGTCTTGAAGTTAATAACCATCTCAAGACCCAAATTGAAGAAGCCAAAAGGGTAGAGGAACTATTAAAAAATCAAGTAAATAAAAAGGAAGAGTCATGTCATAAGTTGGAAGTTGAAGTTGTTGATCTTAGAAAGAAAGTAGAGAAGTCAAACAAATTCTTAAATAGCTCAAAAATCTTGAATGAAATATTAGATATTCAAAGATCACCAAATGATAAATCAGGTCTTGGATACAACAAAGAAGCTACATATTTTAAAACAAGCACCTCAAAGAAGCATGAGGTAAGTCCCTCATTCTCAAAATATGGAAATAATGTTGCAAGTCAACCATCCACACAAAGCAAGGAAATTTTCAAAAGTACAAAGAAAGGAATATATCAAGAAGCCATCTTTACACCTCAAAGCAATTTCAAAAGAGAGACACCTTCAAGATGGACATCAAAGAAAAGGTATGAAAATGTTTTTCATGGTCATTGTTACTCATGTAATGAATATGGTCATAAAGCTTTGGAATGCAGATATTATGCAAGGAGAAGTAATGAAATATTTCATAACACCCTAAGATGTTGGAGATGTAATCAAGTAGAACACATTGTTGATCATTGTCACACCATGAGATGCTACAACTATAGTGTATTTGGCCACAAATCCTAGGATTGTTGGAACACAAGAAGATAGTTCATGATGAGGACTTCATATAGCATGAAATGAAGAACACATAAAGCTAGGAAGGAAGACAGTGTTGGAAAGATGGAAGCTTAGAGCTCAAGTTCTGAGAAGCTGGGACACCTTCAGAAGTGGGTAAAGAAGACTGAACAACCAAAACATAATGACAACCATGGGACAAGCTCAAGTTTGACATATTCTAAAGCATACGCGGGTTACAATGATAAAAATCACGTACATATGCGAGATGACCTATAAATAGGTCACGTACATACACGAGTTGTCTATATAGTAGGCTGCGTACATGTGGTAAAATCCTTGGGTATTAGGCTATGCAAATGGGTTGCAACTTGATGTGATGGTATAACTCTTTGTTGCAGGGTCTGACATGGTTTGTTGCAGGTCTTCATGATTACATGTTGGCATACATAATTGATGTATGTATGGTGATGACATATGATTGAGTGTTGAAAGCCTATCCTTGATGCATTATACTAACTTTGGAGTGTGGATTGAGGCTTTTTCTTTTGAGAACAATGTTGGTTGTGACAATGAAGTTATGGCACTTTGGTTATGAGATATATCATGATGATTCTAGCTAGAGATATCATTAATCTATTGAGGCATACTTCTAGTACATGTAGTTTTGGATTCTTAGTATTTGTTGTAATGAATGGTGACTGAGGCAGATTTGTTGGGATGCATGGTTGGTACATATTTGAGTTCCATTGATATATCTTATGATGTATAGTTAGAAGCATATTTGTTGGATATCTCGGTGCGTGCACTTGGCATATGAATGAGCTACATACTAGGGCATGTAGTTGATGCGTTGATGAGGTGGTCATGTTGTGTATCATTGATGAGTCAGAGATTGATCTATAGTTGATGTGTTATTGGTACACTTTTCATACATCGTTAGAGGCACCTTCTGGAAGTATTATTGGCACATGGTTTATGGTTGATATGGCATACATGTATGGAAACACATATTTATTGTAGTTCATCTTGTTGAGGTTTGGTGCATGGTTGATGCACTTTCTTGGTACAGGTGCTGATACATGTTTAGATAGATGCACTCATAGATGGTATATGTTTATGGGTGATAGTACTTGGCTAAAGTACACCATTGGTATTACTTTTTTAGCATATACTTTGGGAAATGATGTATGGGATGATATAGTTGAGACACTTGTTATCTTGATTGATTGAGATACATGGTTGTGGCACTTGGTTCATGGTAGAGACATATCATGAGTGATATGACACTTGTTTGAGGCACATGATTGGCATGTTGGTAGAGGCATATGGTTGGTACATAGTTGGTACATGTTATTTGCATATGGTTGATACACCCCATTGATGATATCTTATGGTATATTGTATGGTATTTGTTAGCACTCTGTAATTTTCCCAAGGCTGTGGAGGCAATCATAGAGGTAACATCAAACCACTTGGAGTCCTTGATCTAGCCCTCCAAGGCTCAGAGAGGGATCTCTCTGTCTGATCTAGATTTGTTTACAATATATTTTAGATTAGTTATTACTGCACAGAGGTTTGGTTTTTTTAAATGGTTGGTTGGAACAAGAAGGAAAGGCCATTGGGCAATGGAGTCAAAGAGGCCCAATCCAATCAAGACAATTTCTACAGGAAAAATTCACAGGGAAGGATAGGAAACTTTGTTGGATTCTTTGAAATTTTTGAATGATAAGAAAGAAAAGGTGTGGAAAGAGGATTGTATAAGAGAAAATAAGAATTATGAAACTAACCATCTAGTAGAAAACATAGAAATTATCCAAAGCAAGAAACAAAGTGTATTTTAAAACAATTTCTGATTGTAATCTTCTATTGAATAATTCAGAAAGAAAGCAATATGTGACAGGGAAAACATATTACAGAAGAGACACTTTACCAAAAATATATTCCACAGGAATCCTGAGAAGCTTGACTTGTATTACTAAAATTTGATTTAAAGAGGCTCTGTGATATGCTCTACAATGTTGTTCTTTCTAACAGGTCCCAACTAATCAACCATTTTACATTAGAATTATAAAAATATATAGGACAGACTCTTCCCCGAGCTAAGGAGGTCGAAATCAACAACCTAGCCAAAAATAGAAACAAATCCTTGAAAATTTTGAATTGTCTGCCATGAAAGGTGGGTCAAACTGCTGAAAATAGGGGTCAACTTAGACATTCGTATCTCCAAAAATATGGCATCTGTGTGAAAAATGAAAGAGGTTATTGTATATAATAATGTCCTGAGAAAACAATTCTTTCATTTTTTTCAAATTCATCTCCATATCGCCAAAACATCTACCGCAAAAACATGACAAGATTAGGAAAACTAGAAAATTGAAAAATGGTGCTCAGAGATATCTTAGATTCTCCCAATCCCAGATACCTATGCAACAAATGAGAGAGATTATTGTTCTTCATCTTGATATGGAGAAAAACATCTATCGGTTTTTCAAAATTCCTTCTTGTTTGCTAGTAATCACTCTCGAAAAACAGGTGGTCAATACTGGTGAAAATTATTTTTTTGTTATTTTGGGAAAGACGGTTTTGGAGGAGGGAGAGTGGTTTTTGGACGCCCCCTCGAGGTGGTAAGTGGTATTTGGGGGGGGGTCCAAGTTCACCTGATGGTGACAACTGTCTTTTGGTGGATTTTCATATCGGACCCCCCTTTTGGTTGAG
>JASDQU010501831.1:24300-36106 GCA_032191745.1 Picea mariana
TTTTATTTTATCTTTTTTATATTCGTTTTTGTTTTTATTATTTATTTGTTTTTGTTTTATTTTGTTTTGTTTTATTATTGTTTAAATTATTATATGTATTATTTATTTTTTAATTGTTTTATATAATTTATGTTTTATACTATTGCTTTTATTTATTATTTATATGTTTTTTATTGTTTTATTTTTTAATTGTTTTTTAATGTTTATTATGTGTTTTATTTTCGTTTTCTTTTTTCTTTTTTATTATATTTTGATTTTTAATTAATGTTTTTATTCTAATATATTATTACACTAACCTAATTTTTAACCTAAAATCACTAACCTAATTACTAATTTTTACACTATTAATTTAAATACTTATTAAACTAATTAGTATTTCATTATCCTAAGGTTATCTAACTTTGTTTATGCAGGGATGAGTGGTGGGCGAGATGTAGCCAATGGGATAAATGGACAAGGGAGTGAGTGGCGTAGAGGTAGATGAAGGATGCAATAGGGTGATGAAGGATCAGATGAAATGGATGGAGGGAAAAAATGAAATCAACCGAGCCCAGCAAGCCAGATGTATTCATCACGAGGGTGATGCCAAATAGATAGCTGAAGAATCAAGTCACCTATGATTATAGTACCCCAACATAGGCTCCACCTGGGGATGAAATCTCTTTAAGGATGTTGCAAGACTCATAGAACTCTGAACACACAGACCAGTGTTTTTATCCATTGGGATGATCCCAAAACTTTATTCTGCAACCTATACCTATTTTGATCTTTCAAATTGAATCAAATCAAACTAAAGACTAAAATTTGAAATTGATATTGAAAAATTGTTGAAAGGGATGCTCAAAGAGCTGAGCTTATTTGCACACTATTGCCTACCTTATACTGCTGAAAATCATGCTGAATCAAATAATACAAAAATTCCAGTGAATCCAGTCAAGTAGATGCTGAAACAAGTGGACTGCTTGGCTGCTTGTTAGAACAATCAAAAGGACCACTTGACCTTTTGTCCATAGAGTCAAAACTGCAAAGTGTAATGGCCACTGCGGAAAACATGATTGATCTTTTATGCTGGAAAAATATTTCATGTAGTCTGTTATGGGATCAGGAAAGACACGACCTATTTCTTGACTTTCAACAAATTTGTGGTCATAATTGGGTATGACACATAAGATTTTTACATCATTATACAATTCCCGATATGGCTGAAAATTTTCTATTGAACTTTGAAATGAGACTCCTGCTGAAACAGACCATGAAAGAGATTATCTAATCATGTCTATATCATAACCTCTTTTAAGTTCATAGCTGTCCAATGAACCATTACTTTGACAACACAAGTCATCTAACACATCAGCTATTAGGTCTTGTAGGAACTGAGATGTTTGTTGCATTGGTTCCAGTGAAAGTTCCTCATCTTCTATGTGTTTATCCTTTAGTGCAAACTCAAGATTCTTCTTCAAAAACTGAAATGAATTGAAGGTTAATGGTATAGAGTTATAATGAATTAATTCATATTCTATTTGAACATCAATGTAATATAGGGGCTACAACTTTGGAGCAATAAAAACTTCCATGTCATCAATGACCTCTTCAACTAAGTGATCAGAACATTCTCCATCCCTACTATTGACAATTTTCTTATGATTTTCTCTTAGAAATTGAAATGAAGAGAAACATAAGGGTAAAGTGTTTCCACTTACTCTGATATTGTCTGCATTTTTCTCATTTCTATCATAATTTCTATGCACAGGTTGATTGTCATATCTGAGTTGCAACTGATCTTCCTTCTCCCATAAGCATGCCATTGGTTTCTTTGAACAGTGAACATCTATTTAAACCAAAGAATCATCATCATACTGATCATACTTAGGTAGATTATCCAGGAAAGAAATTTCATCAAACATGCACATCATATCAGCTAGTTGTTCCTCTGCAAGTTGAGTTGGAGTTTCATCTTTGACTGTGTTGTGAGTTGAATACATGAAATGATCATTTTCCAATCCATGATACCAAGGGTGACCCGTAAAGTGTTTAGGAACAGTGACCCTTTCTTTCTCTGTGACCAATGGAACATGATGCCCTTGAAAAACAAGTTCATTTCCCATGATGACTTTCTGCATCATTTCTTTCATTGTGCTGGCTAGCATGTCTAGTTTAAATTATGAATATTTCAGTTCTTCCTTTGCTATTTTCTTCCTTTCTTCTACCTTGATCTTAGACCTTTTGATCAGAAAATTAGCTTCTACGCCTAATGCACTGTCATGCATTTCCTTGAGTGTTGTATTGTCCATTTATATCAATTGAAATGCCATCTCTAGATCAAAGGCATCTGGGTAGTGTAAGAGAGCTAAACCAGGAGGTGGTCTTATATCATCAGGCATGGAATTGTAAACTTGATTGAATTTGGATGAAAATTGTTGCATTGTTTCTCCTGGATGTCTTTTCAAGTGATTATATTCTTCCAAAATGAGGAAGGGATTCCTATTGATCACCCATTGATCCAATAAAACTTTCTCAAACTGATTGAGATCACTGATGCTTACAGTTGGAATATATTTATACCATTTCTTAGCTCTACTTTGCAAAGACAAGGCAAAAATCCTAATGCAAACATCATCTTCTTCCACCTCAAACAGATCAAGAAAATTCTCAAAACCCTGAATATGTTTTTCAGCAGTGATGTAGCCATATTCTCTGTCAAATTTGGGGAGATATTTGAAGTAATTGGCAAGGAAAACATGGAGTATAGGAGGTAAGACAAGAGGCTTGTATATATCTTAAATTTTTACAGGTGTAGGAGTATGTACAGGGATTGTAACACTAGGCTTAACCTCTTGAAGCTCATCAGGTTGAACATGCTCTTCATAAATTTTGGCAGTATCATCTGGATCAAGATCATGAGAAGGGAAGAAGTAATTAAAAATAAAACCTATCATATCTTAGATAAACTTCCAGCTTAAATACCTGATTTTTTTAGATGGTCTGGTCATGTTTCAGGTCCTTCCTCCAGCAGAGTCTTTGAAACTGATTAGAGTTGATTGGAGTCACCAGGTGGATGATTTAGCCTTCTTGTGTCTGATCATTGTCCACCATCAGTAATCATATCTTGAACTTGATCTGCTTTTCTGAGGAAGGTTCCCCAGTATGGTCGCCACTATGTTAGCACTCTATAATTTTCCCAAGAATGTGGAGGCAATCATGGAGGTAAAATCAAACCACTTGAAGTCATGGATCTAGACCTCCAAGACTCAGAGAGGGATCTCTTTTTCTGATCTATCTTTTTTTACAATATATTTTAGGCTATTTATTACTGTACAGAGGTTTGGTTTTTTTAAACAGTTGGCTGGAATAGGAAGGGAAGGCCATTAGGCAATGGAGTCAAAGAGGCCTAATCCAATCAAGACAGTTTCTACAGGAAAACTCACAGGGAAGGATAGGCACATTTGTTGTATTATTTGAAAATGTTGAATGATAATAAATAAAAGGTGAGGAAAGAGGATTGTATCAGAGCAATTAAGAATTATGAAACTAACCATCTAGTAGAAAACACAAAAATTATCCAAAGAAAGAAACATAGTGTATTTTAAAACAAATTATGATCGTAATCTTCTATTGAATAATTCAAAAAGAAACCAATATGTGACAGGGAAAACATATTACAGAAGAGACACTTCTCCAAAAATTTATTCCACGGGAATCCTGAGAAGCTTGACTTGTATTACTGAAATTTGATTAAAAGAGGCTCCGTGAGTTGCTCTATAATGTTGTTCTTTCTAAAAGGTCCCAACTAATCAATCATTTTACATTAAAATTATAAAAATATATAAGACAAAATCTTCCCCAGGCTCAGGAGGTCGAAATCAACAACCTGGCCAAAAATAGAAACAAATCCCTGAAAATTTTGAACTGTCTGCCATGAAAGGTGGGCCGAATTGCTAAAAATAAGGGTCAACTCAGACATTCGTATCTCCAAAAATATGACATATGTGTGAACACTGAAATATTTTATTGTATATGAGTCTATCCTGAGAAAAAACCTCTTTCGTTTTTTCCAAATTCATCTCTAGCTCGCCAAAACAGCCACCGCAAAAACATGACAAGATCAGGAAAACTGGAAAACTGAAATATGGTTCTCATAGATGGATTAGATTCTCCCAATTCCTGATACCTGTGAAAAAAGTGAGAGAGGTTATTTTTCTTCAGCCCATTACAGAGAAAACCCTCTCTTTTTTTTTCAAAATTCCTTCTGGTTTTCCCGAAATAGCTCTTGGAAAACAGGTGGTCAAAACTGGCGAAAATGGTGTTTTTGTTATTTTGGGAAGGCGGTTTTGGAGGAGGGAGAGTTGTTTTTGGAGTCCCCCTGGGGTGGTAAGTGGTATTGGGGGGGGTCCAAGTTCACATGATGGTGACAAGTTTCCTTTGGTATTTTTGCATATCGGACCCCCTTTTTGGTTGAGTGACGTAAGGGGGGTGGGGGGGTCCGATATATGGGGAAAGGGTGTGGGTGTTAGAACTTAGGATATAATTTTTTAATTTTATTTGTTTTATATTCATTTTTGTTTTTATTATTATTTTTTTTTGTTTTATTTTGTTTTGTTTTATCATTGTTTAAATTATTATATGTATTATTTATTTTTTAATTGTTTTATATAATTTATGTTTTATAATATTGTTTTTATTTATCATTTATATGTTTTTTATTGTTTTATTTTTTAATTGTTTTTTAATGTTTATTATGTGTTTTATTTTCGTTTTGTTTTTTATTTTTATTATATTTTTATTTTTAATTAATGTTTTAATTATAATATGTTATTACACTAATCTCATTTTTAACCTAAACTCACTAACCTAATTACTAATTTTTACACTATTAATTTAAATACTTATTAAACTAATTAATATTTTATTATCCTAAGGTTATCTAACTTTGTTATGCAAGGATGAGTGTTGGGCGAGATGTAGCCAATGGGATAAATGGGCAAGGGAGTGAGTGGCGTAGAGGTGGATGAAGGATCCAGCAGGGTGAAGGATCAGGCGAAATGGATGGAGGGAAAAAATGAAATCAACCGAGCGCAAAAAGCTAGATGTATTCATCACGAGGGAGATGTCAATTAGATAGTTGAAGAATCAAGTCACCTATGATTATAGGACCCCAACAATATTGATGTACATGGGTGATTGTGCATGGTTGGCACACAATATGTCACAAGATGTACATGGTCGATGTTTTGTTCATGATTCTCTATTCATTGTTGACATATCTTTTTCTTCATGATGTGTGGTATGGCACGATTTTGATGCATGGACAGGTCCAAGGATCGTCATAGGAAGAGTGAATCATTCTTGAGCAGTTGATCTATGTTTCGGTTGAGTAGTAACAATTGAAGTAGAAGCATATTGCAGTGGTAACATATTGTTCATATTGCAGAGAAGATAGGGGAAGACATACCCATAGGGGGAGTCATTCTTCTTCCCATGATTCTAGGAAGAGAGATTTATCATATGTAAAGGTAAATACTTGGATAAAGAGCACAAAGGCATGGTTCTAGGGGGAGCGATGGTCACAGGGGGAGCATGAGTGATATATATTTAGAATTACATCAGAGTGATATCCCTTGTTCAAAAGGGGAGAGATTATTCAGTGGAAGATCAAAGGAATCCAGACAAGGGGAGCAACCCCAAGGAGAGTTCAGGTAGGGACAACAACCCCAAGGAGAGAACTACCCTTTTACATTGATGTCAAAGGGGGAGAGATAGTCACATTGATGTGATTGAGATGACTATTAATGAAGAGAAATTCCATGTCTACATGTTGTCATCAATGATTGGTTTTGAAATCAATGTTGGTATTGCCATCAATGCCAAAGGGGGAGATTGTTGGATCATGTTGTCATTGATGTCAAAGGATTGATATCAAAGCAACAATGTCTTGTCATACTATATTGATGTAGTGATTGATGGATCATGTATTGTCATTGTTGTCAATGGATTGATGTCAAGTGGAGTCTTAGTTAGATGATGTCATGGATYGATGAGTTRTCATTGATATATGATGCATAGATGATGTCATGCATAGATGAAGATGGATCAATGTGTTTTCATTGATATATGATTCATAGATGGATTGATGAATAGATGATGATGGATCGATGTGTTTTCATTGATATATGATACATAGATGGATTCATGCATTAATGTATTGATTGTTGGATCATGTGGTCATGCATGGAATCAATGACAAATGGACAATGTCACAGTGACATGTTTTCATGGGTTATTCCAGTTGGTTTGATGTAAATATGACTCATTATTGTCTTGTCATGGTTGATAGGAAGAACAAATGGATGAACTCGAAAGTGGTCCCCTTATGGTGAAATCCCTCTCGGGAGGATGCTTTGCGGTTGAGTTATCATAGAAGTATGGTTAGAGAACCCAAGCTTAAATATGGAATAATGAGATGAATATCAGTGAATTTGTTAGTGAAACTATCCTAGATGGATAATGCTTGTCCTTCCGTTTCCGGTGGTATGTGGAACGTCACATAAATCCTCACGGTTTGAGAGTTATGGCCTTGTGAAGTTGGAGGACCCTCATGTGTTGGCTAGAAGCCCCAAAAGGTCAAAGTAGTGAAAGTGTTTACAAAGAAGAAATTATTTAAATAATAAAGTGAAGTGATGAAGTCAAAGAGGATTATTTAAATAATAAATTTATTGGAGAACTCACTAATTATAGAAAGTGGTCATAAGTGGGTTAACCCTAAAATAAACTAAGTGGGTTAAATGGACAAGTGTCTATGTAGACAAAGTGACTAAGTGGACAAAGTTTGATAAGATGACTATGTGGACAAAGTGATTATGTGGATAAAGTGGATATGTGGACAAAGCGACTAAGTGGATCCTTCTAAGGGAAGCTACTTGGAGAGTATAAATAAGAGAGCAAGGGTCTCTTGTTTAAGGACATTTCTTGAGAATATTGAAGATCTATTATGGGGTAAAGATTCATTGGACGCACTCATGGACACATCAAAGTTTCTGTAAGTTTGATATGTTGCCGGAAAAAATTTCAGAATTTCAGAAAACCTAGTTTCTGAAAGAGCACACGGGCTGCAGTGAGACAAAGCGCGTACATATGCGAGCTGCAGTGAGGCAGGACACGTACACACACGAGATAAAAAGGATTGGAGTGCGTATAGTTGGAGAAATTCATGGAGACTTGAGTGTGATCTGGTGCCAGGTTCCTAAAGTCTGAAGCAAGTTCCAGATCTGCATTATATTTGCTCAGATCCACCATAGAAGTCCTGGTATGGTTACATGATTGTTTTTATGGATAATTTTCTTATGGTATGGTGAATTCTTAAGGTGTTCTTGGTATGGTTGTTGTGATATGGCTTATGTTGGTTGATTGACTTAGTGAGCATCACTCTTATGTTTCAATAATGATATGGTTTCCATAGTATATTGGTTACTTATACATGATTAAGTAACATTCATATTGTATGGTTGAGGAGCATGAGTAATATGTTGGACAACATAGATCTGTTGTGATTGGATATGGTACAGATTGGACAGTGAAATACATAAGTGGATGTGACAGAGGATGCAGAAGATCTGAGTTCTCATGGAGAGATAAAACCCTATTTCTTAAGGAGGAATACACAGCCTGTTGTGAGCGAGATTGCGTACATATGCGGGTTGAAATATTGGTAGGGTGTGTACATACGCATGATGCACTATTGGCCGGTCACATACTTGTTGACATATTGGTATCTATTGAGGATTAAATCCTCTTCTCAATTGGTGTTTATTTGTGTAAGATAAGTCTTGCATTCCATATGTAGCGCTCTTGTTGAGTTGATACTCTATTCAGTTGTTGCTGATAAACCCCAAGGATTGTATTCCATAATAAAAGAAAAATTATACATACATCTTTTGTTATTTGTGGTGATCGCTTATAGATGATATATGTTGTTGTTGATAATGTTTACATACATCTAGTTGTAAATGATAGTAATAAGTGATGAGTAAATGGTGATTTCTAACTAAGAAGTTTTTGTGAAAGAAAGTTGAAAAAGAGCCCTACACTGATTCACCCCCCCCCTCTTAGTGTGATCGGTGTGTCCAACAATAAATTCGAGTGTAAATAGGATTGAAGACCATAAAATACAAATAGGGATTACAATGGTCGAATATAGGTGGAAGAAAATAATGGATGAATATGGATACATTGCAAGAAAAGAGATAGTTGCCATGAATGAGTGCAACCAAGTGGTTTGATCCTAGATGAGTGGAATGAATGATGGTAAATGGAAGTTGTGACCATGGGTGGGGCACTAATGGAAATATCCTTGGGGGAATTTTGAATGGAGGTATAACATAAAAATGGTCTTCAAGGTATGGAGGAGGTGAAGGGACAATGACATGTGATGAATCACACCTTATCATATACCAATTTGATACAAATTGCTTGCGAGTCCTTAGAAAAAACCAAAAAAATGAGAAGGAAGAATAAGGATCTCTTTGGGATTTAGACTAACATATGGACTCATAATCCTAATGGGGAAACAATGGAATGGATTACAAGATGCAGTAGGGTGCTAACTTGGGGAAACTCATGTAGGTGGCATACTTCCACTGCCCAAGGGAGAAATGCAGTATGGATGGCATACACTCCTTTCTCGAGTAGAGTGGGTCCTAATGAGATATTTAGAGAGTGGAAAAAAATTAAAAAATGAAACATATACATGGGGAGTGTTCTATATATATGATAGTTTGAATAAGTATATTTAAAAGTGTGTCCATGATCCTAATGAAAAAATAAAAGTAGAAAACAAAAGAATGGGTACTAGTTGGAGCACTTGCACACATGAAACCAATACCACAACATAAAAGTGATTATGAAAATAAAATCAATGGTGAAGACAACAAAGAAAAGTGAGCTCTTAGTATAACAAAAAGAACTTGATGGAAAAAATGGTTTTGATACGAAGTCCTTAGTCATAAGAAATAAATGGAAACATGTTGAAGTTTTTGGGACAATGAATTCAATGGTGGAGACATCACTAAACTAAAATATTGTGAGAATTCATAAGAGAAAAGAGAAATATTAGGGTTAAATTATTAATAGGGCTTGGAATGAAATTTGAAAATCATTTGTACATTTCTGGTTTCATGGATCTATCAATGGCCTATATTTTTTAGAGCTCATTGTGGCAAACTCAACTTTTAGAATTCAATTTAGTTATCACCAGGTAAGAGGGTCTTGACCTCCTCTTTAGTTTTGTCCATTCATTTTCCTAGATTTAGGCTTGTATGACCCTTATAAAATACCATTAGTGTTTTTGTAAGGTCATATAGGGTTAGATAATCAACTGTAGCTAACTAAGAGGGACAGTAATGGATGATGAGGTAATCACTGAGAAAGGGACTCAAGGATTTCCTTGGGAAAATCATAACAAACAAGGATGACTTGGGTAGTGACTATGAAACACCAAGAGATATGGTCAACAATAAGCAATGGACTTTTGATTATAACTTTGAGTGTAAATAGAATTGAAGACCATAAAATACAAATCCGGATTACAATGGTCGAAGATAGGTGCAAGAAAATAATGGATGAATATGGATACATTGCAAGAAATGAGATAGGTGCTATGAACAAGTGCAACCAGGTGGTTTGATCCTAGATGAGTGTAATGAATGATGGAATGGAAGATGTGACTATGGGTAGGGCACTAATGGAAATATCCTTGGGGGAATATTGAATGGAGGTACAACATAAAAATGGTCTTCAAGGTATGGAGGAGGTGAAGGGACAATGACATGTGATGAATTACACACTATCATATACCAATTTGATACAAATCACTTGTGAGTCCTTATAAAAAACCAACAAAATGAGAAGGAAGCATAAGGATCTCTTTGGGATGTAGACTAGTATATGGAATCCTAATCCTAATGGGGAAACAATGGCATGGATTCTGACATGCAGTAGGGTGATAACTTGGGGAATCCCATGTAGGTGGCATACTACCACCAAGAAAGGGAGAAATGCAATATGGATGACATAAACTCCTATCTTGAGTAGAGTGGGTCCTAATGACATATTTAGAGAATGGAAAAAAATAGAAAAATGCAACATATACATGGGTATTTTTATATTTATATAATAGTTTGAATAAGTATACTTAAAAGTGTGGTCATGATTCTAATGAAGAAATAAAAGTAGAAAAAAAAAGAATGGGTACTAGGTGGAACACTTGCACATATGAAACCAATACCACAACATATAAGTTATTATGAAAATAAAATCAATGGTGAAGAAAACACAAAAAAGTGAGCTCCTAGTATAACAAAAAGAACTTGATGGAAAAAATAGCTTTGAGATGAAGTACTTAATCATAAGAATTAAATGGAAACATATTGAATTTTTTGGACAATGAATTCAATGGTGGAGACATCACTAAACTAAAATATTGTGAGCACCCTATTATAGCAATATTTTCCCCACCATTGCTATCTTTCATAGAGGCCCTTTTTCCATTTCCCTATGAAGACTTGTCATTCCTTTTTGATGAATCCAGAGCCAAAAATACACATTTTTCCACATATACGCGCCCTATCTTCTATACAGCATGCGCATACGCTGGTTGTTCCACTACAACTCGTGTACATCGGGATTTGTGCCAGAAAATACAAAATGGAGTCGGATTTCCATGTCACGATAGGAGATATCTGATCCTTGGCCTTCCACATGCTGGAAACATTCCGACTTAGCCCTTCAGTTGCATTTTGAAGACTATAAAATCACAATTCTGAGCTATGGAAAGGAGGAGAAAGCATTCAACTTTGAGAGCAAAGTTACTTTGGAGAAATTACTTCATATTGAGTCTGCATCCCTTTGTCCCTCAAGTCTGAACATAGTGTTCAATCCCCAAGCTCTTTCCCTATTGTTGAGAGAACCTCATTATCTCTCTCCTATGAGCTTGCCTTTGGTGGAGGCCCAACTGGAAGGAACTTGGTTTCTTTGTTTTGAACCGCACCGAAATGAAAGTATGTAATGTTGTCACTTTTGCTGATCAATTATTAATAGAAATACTCCTTTCCCATCCTATTGATATCGTGAAAATATATTATTATTATCCATGGGCATGTTCATAATTTTTATTAATGAATTATGTTATCTAATGTGATAACCCCTTTATACTATCAACATGTACTTGCTATGCTAGTTTGTTGAGAACTTATTGCAGGTATAAAGCTTCGGGTCGAAGTTCTCAACGATGGAGCATCATCGAATGTTGGATCGAGGTAGGCCTCTTTCTTATCTTGCACATTAGTTTATATAACATACAATGGAATTGAGTTGATTTATGCAGTCATACCTATCTGTTTTGGTTTACCCTTGGCCATAGATATTTTTTCCCTCATAACACACCCATAAGAGAAAAGAGAAAAAATAGGGTTAAATTATTAATAGGGCTTGGAATGAAATTTGAAAATCATTTGTGCATTTCTGGTTTCATGGATCTATCAGTGGCCTATATTTTTCAGAGCTCATTGTGTCCAACTCAACTTTTAGAATTCAATTTAGTGATCACCAGGTAAGAGGGTATTGACCTCTGTTAATGTTTATGCTATCATTATAGTTCTTTGCATTTCATAAAGACAAGAGCATAATAACCACAAGATCACTGAGAAATACACATCCACAATAGACACAACATTTATTCTGGGAAACCCTCTAGGGGAAGAAAACCCAGCAAAACTTCCTTATCATAAATAGCTTATCAAAAGTTCAAGAGATAACT
>JASDQU010501831.1:36292-47439 GCA_032191745.1 Picea mariana
GAGCCAGGAGATTCCTGCATAGAGTGCAGTTGAATTCATCCGCATAGAGTGCGTTGATGAGGCTCAACGGTTAAACCCTTATTCTCATTCACCCAGTAGCTGATGCGGTTGGTAGAGTCATGGAGGAGGAGTGCAGATTGAACTTGAAGTCTCAGTGGACAATCTGAGCAGAAGGAGGCAAGGAATGCTATTGCCGGAAGTGCACAGAGTCTGAAGACTCAACAACGGGGAAGTTGTTGAAGGTCGAGCATGGGAAGTGTGTGCAAGGTCTCTGAAGAAGTCAGAGTTGACAGCTTAGGAGGGATAGTTCCTTCGTGATACTGCGGAGACAGACCTAGGAGAAGGTTCGAACAGGAAGGAGCTAAAGAGCGGAAGAATTCCTCAAAGAGGAGGAATAGACGGCCAGATCTCGCAGGAGGAGATTCACGAAATCCCGCCTACCGTTAGATCTTGGAGAAGTTGCATGGGATTTAGCCCTTAGGTGCACGAGGAGTCCAAGAACCATCAAAACTTCAGCTCATCGGGATATCAGAGGTTCCATGGTCGTGGGACTTTTGAAAATCGAAATCGCGAGTTGCAATTTCCCGAAGAGATTTGGACCGTGGATCCCGAGCTGGACACGTGTCTGGAATCCGGAGAAATCGGGGTTCGACATTCGGGATTTTCCAATGTAAAGAAATTGCGACCGGTGAAATCGCGATCACGCGATTCCCGATAGAGCGGAAAGAGAAGGCGATGTGGCAAGGAAGTAGTGCACGTGCGTATCGTAGTTCGGGGTTTGGGGATTTGTGGTGCAAGTGAACTACAGCATCACGTATGTCGATTTCCCGATAGGGAAATCCCTGACAGGGACGGAGAGCATTGACATTCAAACCCATCGGGTCTTGGGGTTTTGGATAGCACGAGGAACGTGCCCACAGGTTTCACGATAACGCGAAACCCGATTTCCCAATAAGTTGAAGGGGAGATCGCAGGGGAATAGAGTTCTGTGGGTATCAAGAACTCTCGAAGATAGGGGGTTGAAGAGTACTTTAACTCATTGGGCCTGAGTGAAGGAAGGTCCTGGTGGAAGAGGGACACGCAGGGAAGGCGCGCTGCGTCACAAATGGATTAGATCTAGCATATTCAAACACTAAGCAAGTTCATATATGTCAGATCTAGCATCCATATTCATCATAACCACAAAGCATAAACATATCTATTTATCTATATCAAAGCACTTAGCAAATAACACATAAACACATCAGAACATCGCATAGAGTAGAATAAAATAGTATTTGTGTGGTTCACCCCCACCCTGGGGATACATCCACCAACTCTTCTTATTTATTATCTTCAATCAATCATCTACATGCAAAGAGCCACAAAAACCTTATGCTACATAGGACAAGAGATCTGCGTGCACCTCGCCAGATCCTCCTTCCCTAAGCTAGGTCTAGCATGAAGCCTTTCACAGTCTGTTAAAATGACTTTCACTTAGCTCTACAAGTCTCACATAGTATGCATGAAGCCTTAAACTTCTTGATCACACAAATCCAACTCTTATCACTTAGCCAACTTGCACCACTAATTCTTACATTGCCTATACATCTATTTATTCTTTACACAATAGGCCTAAACATGGGTAAACCCATGGGCTGACATCCCATTCCCATTACATAATCCCAATCCCAAAAAGGACCCAAAAAGGGACCGAGATCCCGCAATCTCTGCTTCGCCTTGTGCTTCGTCTTCAATAGGCTGTCAAAGTCCCAAAATAGGTCAAACTTGACCAAGGATCTCCCAAAACTTGGTCAAGGGCCAACAGATCATGTACTATCATTGTTGTCAATGGATTGATATCAAGTGGAGTCTTAGTTAGATGATGTCATGTATCAATGAGTTGTCATTGATATATGCTGCATAGATGATGTCATGCATAGATGAAGATGGATCAATGTGTTGTCATTGATATATGATGCATAGATGGATTGATTCATAGATGAATATGGATCGATGTGTTTTCATTGATATATGATGCGTAGATGGATTGATGCATTAATGTATTGATCATTGGATCATATGGTCATGCATGGAATCAATGAAAAAGGGAAAATGTCACAGTGATGTGTTGTCATGGGTTATTTCAGTTGTTTTGATGTAAAGATGACTTATTATTGTCTTGTCATGGTTGATAGGAAGTACAAATGGATGAACTCCAAAGTGGTCCCTTATGGTGAAATCCCTCATGGGAAGACTCTTTGTAGTTGAGTTATCCTAGAAGTATGGTTAGAGAACCCAAGATTAAATATGGATGCGATGAAGATAAGTGAATTTGTCATTGAAACTATCCTAGATGGATAGTTCTTGTCGTAACATTTCTGGTGGTATGTGGAACGTCACATACATCCTCACGGTTTGAGAGTTATGGCCTTGTGAAGTTGGAGGACCCTCATGTGTTGGCTAGAAGCCCCAAAAGGTTAAAGTAGTCAAATTGTTTACAAAGAAAAATTATTTAAATAATAAAGTGAAGTGATGAAGTCAAAGAGAATTATTTAAATAATAAAGTTATTGGAGAACTCACTAATTATGGAAAATGGTTATAAGTGGGTTAACCCTAAAATAAGGAAAGTGGGTTAAATGGAAAAGTGGCTATGTAGACAAAGTGACTAAGTGGACAAAGTTGGATAAAGGTGACTACGTGGAAAAAGTGGATATGTGGACAAAGTGGTTAAGTGGATCCTTCTAAAGGAAGCTACTTGCATAGTATAAATAAGAGAGAAAGGGTCTCTTGTTTAAGCATCTTTCTTGAGCATATTGAAGATCTATTTTGGGGGAAAGATTCATTGGAGGTACTCATGGACACATCAAAGTTTCCGTAAGTCTGATATCTTGACGATAAAATTTTTGGAAGTTCAGAAACCCTAGTTTTTGAAGGAGCATGTGGGCTGCAGTGAGACATAGCATGCACATATGCGAGCTGCAGTGAGGCAGGATGCGTACACACATGAGCTGAAGAAGATCAAAGTGCGCAAAGTTGTAGAAAGTCATGGATATTTGAGTGTGAGTTGGTGTCGGGTTCCTAAGGTCTGAAGACAGTTCCATATCTGCATTCTATGGGCTCATATCTTCCATAGAAGTTATATTATGGTTACATGATTTTTTTTATGGATACTTTTTCTTATGGTATGGTGAATGCTTAAGGCATTCTTGGTATGGTTGTTGTGATATGGTTTATGTTGGTTTATTGACTGAGTGAGCATCACTCTTATGTTTTAGTACTGATATGGTTGCCATATTATACTGGTTACTTATACATGATTAAGTAACATTCATATTGTATGGTTGAGGAGCATGAGTAAGATGTTGGACAACATAGATGTCTTGTGATTGTCTATGGTACACATTGGACAATGAAAGATAAAAGTGGATGTGACAGAGGATGAAGAAGATCTGAGTTTTCATGGAGAGAGAAAACCCTATTTCTTAAGGAGGAATACGCAGGCCGCTGTGAGCCACACCACATACATACGCGGGCTGAACTATTGGTAGGGCGCATACATATGCATGCTTCACTACTGACAGGTCGCGTACATGTTGAAATATTGGTATCTATTGAGGATTGAATCCTCTTCTTAGATGGTGTTGAGTTCTGTAAGATTATTTTTTCATTATAGAGCTGGTGCTCTTGTTGAGTTGATACTCTTTTTAGTTGTTGTTCATAATAAAAGAAAAATTGTACATACATCTTGTGTTCTTTGTGGTGATGGCTTATTGGTGATATATGTTGTTGATAATGTTTACATACAACTGCTTGTAAATGATAGTAATAAGTGATGAACAAATGTTGATTGATAACTAATGAGTTTTTATGAAAGGAATTTGAAAAATATCCCTACACTGATTCATCCCCCCCTCTAGGTGTGATCGGTGTGTCCAACAATTGGTATCAGAGAAGGCCTTCACTATAAACCTTAACAATCTTGGAGGAGATCCATGGACACACAAATGGATGATGAAGTTCCAATCCTTGATGAGGAAAATTATTCAGCATGGAGAATAGAAATCAAAGAGTATTTGAAAGAAAAAGGAGGAGGTGTTTGGAAAGCAACTTTTGGTGGATCAGTTCCCTTGAAGAACAAGTCAATTTTTTCAGCTCAAAAGGAAGAAAATAAGAATGATTCATTGGATCTCAAGACCATTTTCAATGGACACTCAAGTTATATCAAAGAAAGCACTCAAGTTCTATCAAAAAAATCATGGGACAATGCAATTTCGTCAAGGATCTATGGATAAATCTAGAGAAGACATACCAAGGAAAAAAGGAAGACACTAAAGACAACTCCATCAAGAACAATAAAGGTGAAGAATCTCCTGATTGAAATAATTATAAATGTGATGATGTTGAATGTTTCTCTACAAGTGAAGAAGAAAATTTAGAAAAAGTTTGTATAGAATGAAATGACAGATATCCCATGGAAGAAGTAGAAGAAGAACTTTCAAAGATTAAAAAGAAAGTTGACTGGGGTCTATATGAATACAACTATAAACATAGTTATATAGACTATAGCTATCTTTCTAAAAACACTAAAAGGTTTCTTGAAATAATCAAGAGCATATTTTGAAACTAAAGGAAATTCTCAAAGAACAAGAAGAAAGTAAAAGGACTCAATTAGAAGAAAAAGAAGAAGATATCAAAATACTAAATAATGCAATAGAAGAAAATAAGAAGGTATATTATGAGATTAACAAAAGTCTTGAAGTTAATAACCATCTCAAGACCCAAATTGAAGAAGCCAAAAGGGTAGAGGAACTATTAAAAAATCAAGTAAATAAAAAAGAAGAGTCATGTCATAAGTTGGAAGTTGAAGTTGTTGATCTTAGAAAGAAAGTAGAGAAGTCAAACAAATTCTTGAATAACTAAACAATCTTGAATGAAATATTGGATATTCAAAGATCACCAAACGATAAATCAGGTCTTGGATACAACAAAGAAGCTACACATTTAAAAAAAAGCACCTCAAAGAAGCATGAGGTAAGTCCCTCATTCTCAAAATATGGAAATAATGTTGCAAGTCAACCATGCACACAAAGCAAGGAAATTTTCAAAAGTACAAAGCAAGGAAGATATCAAGAAGCCATCTTTACACCTCAAAGCAATTTCAAAAGAGAGACACCTTCAAGATGGACATCAAAGAAAAGGTATGAATTTTTTTTTCATAGTCACTGTTACTCATGTAATGAATATGGTCACAAAGATTTGGAATGCAGATATTATGCAAGGAGGAGTAATGAAATATTTCATAACACCCTAAGGTGTTGGAGATGTAATCAAGTAGAACACATTGTTGATCATTGTCACACCATGAGATGCTACAACTGTAGTGTATTTGGCCACAAATCCTAGGATTTTTGGAACACAAGAAGACAGTCCATGATGAGGACTTCATATAGCATGAAATGAAGAAAACATGAAGCTAGGAAGGAAGACAGTGTTGGAAAGATGGAAGCTTAGAGCTCAAGTTCTGAGAAGCTGGGACACCTTCAGAAGTGGGTAAAGAAGACTGAACAACCAGAACAGAATGACAACCATGGGACAAGCTCAAGTTTGACATATTCTAAAGCATACACAGGTTACAATGATAACAATCTCGTACATATGTGAGATGACCTATAAATAGGTCGCATACATACACAAGCTATCTGTATAGCAAGCCGCGTACATGTGGTAAAATCCTTGGGTATTAGGCTATGCAAATGGGTTGCAGCTTGATGTGATGGTATAACTCTTTGTTGTAGGGTCTGACATGGTTTGTTGCAGGTCTTCATGATTACATGTTGGCATACATAATTGATGTATTTATGGTGATGACATATGATTGAGTGTTGAAAGTCTATCCTTGATGCATTATACTAACTTTGGAGTGTGGATTGAGGCTTTTTCTGTTGAGAACAATGTTGGTTGTGACAATGAAGTTATGGCACTTTGGTTATGAGATATATCATGATGATTCTAGCTAGAGATATCATTACTCTATTGAGGCATACTTCTAGTACATGTAGTTTTGGATTCTTAGTATGTTTTGTAATGAATGGTGACTGAGGCAGATTTGTTGGGATGCATGGTTGGTACATATTTGAGTTCCATTGATATATCTTATGATGTATAGTTAGAAGCATATTTGTTGGATATCTCGTTGCATGCACTTGGCATATGAATGAGCTACATACTAGGCCATGTAGTTGATGAGTTGATGAGGTGGTCATGTTGTGTATCATTGATGAGTCATAGCTTGATCTATAGTTGATGCGTTATTAGTACACTTTTGGTACATCGTTAGAGGCACCTTCTAGTAGTATTATTGGCACATGGTTTATGGTTGATATGTCATACATGTATAGAAACACATAATTATTGTAGTTCGTCTTGTTGAGGTTTGGTGCATGGTTGATGCACTTGCTTGGTACAAGTGGTGATACATGTTTAGTGCAAGATAGATGCACTCATAGATGGTATATGTTTATGGGTGATAGTACTTGGCTAAAGTACATCATTGGTATTATTTTTTTAGCATATACTTTGGGACATGATGTATGGGATGATATAGTTGAGACACTTGTTATCTTGATTGATTGAGATATATGGTGTGGCACTTGGTTCATGGTATAGACATATCATGAGTGATATGACACTTGTTTGAGGCACATGATTGGCATGTTGGTAGAGGCATATGGTTGGTACATAGTTGGTACATGTTATTTTCATATGGTTGATACACCCCATTGATGATATCTTATGGTATATTGTATGGTATTTGATAGCACTCTGTAATTTTCCCAAGGTTGTGGAGGCAATCACAAAGGTATCATCAAACCACTTGGAGTCCTTGATCTAGCCCTCCAAGACTCAGAGATGGATCTCTCTGTCTGATCTAGATTTGCTTACAATAGATTTTAGGCTAGTTATTACTGTACAAAGGTTTGGTTTTTTAAAATGGTTGGTTGGAACAAGAAGGGAAGGCCATTGGGAAATGGAGTCAAAGAGGCCCGATCCAATCAAGACAATTTCAACAAGAAAAACTCACAGGGAAGGATAGGAAGATTTTTTGGATTCTTTGAAATTGTTGAATGATAAGAAAGAAAAGGTGTGGAAAGAGGATTGTATAAGAAAAATTAAGAATTATGAAACTAACCATCTAGTAGAAAACACAGAAAATATCCAAAGCAAGAAACAAAGTGTATTTTAAAACAATTTTTGATTGTAATCTTCTATTGAATAATTCAGAAAGAAACCAATATGTGACAAGGAAAACATATTACAGAAGAGACACTTCACCAAAAATATATTCCACGGGAATCCTGAGAAGTTTGACTTGTATTACTGAAATTTGATTAAAAGAGGCTTTGTGAGCTGCTCTACAATGTTGTTCTTTCTAACAAGTCCCAACTAATCAACCATTTTACATTAGAATTATAAAAATATATAGGATAGATTCTTCCCTAGGCTCAGGAGGTCGAAATCAACAACCTGGCCAAAAATAGAAACAAATCCCTGAAAATTTTGAATTGTCTTCCATGAAAGGTGGGTCGAACTGCTGAAAATAGGGGTCAACTCAAACATTCGTATCTCCAAAAATATGGCATCTGTGTGAAAAATGAAAGAGGTTATTATATATAATACTGTCCTGAAAAAACAATTCTTTCATTTTTTTCAAATTCATCTCCATATCGCCAAAACATCTACCGCAAAAACATGACAAGATCAGGAAAAATGGAAAACTGAAAAATGGTGCTCAGAGATATCTTAGATTCTCCCAATCCCAGATACTTGTGCAAAAAATGAGAGAGCTTATTGTTATTCATATTGTTATGGAGAAAAACCTCTCTCAGGTTTTCAAAATTCCTTCTTGTTTTCCAGTAATCGGTCTCGAAAAATAGGTGGTCAATACTGGTGAAAATGATTTTTTTGTTATTTTGGGGAAGACAATTTTGGAGGAGGGAGAGTGGTTTTTGGACGCCCCCCTCGGGGTGGTAAGTGGTATTTGGGGTGGGGGGGTCAAAGTTTACCTGATGGTGATAAGTGTCCTTTGGTGGATTTTCATATCAAACCCCCCTTTTGGTTGAGTGATGTAAGGGGGGGGGTCTGATATATGGGGAAAGGGTGTGGGTGTTAGAACTTAGGATATAGTTTTTTAATTTTATCTTTTTTATATTCGTTTTTGTTTTTATTATTTATTTGTTTTTGTTTTATTTTGTTTTGCTTTATTATTGTTTAAATTATTATATGTATTATTTATTTTTTAATTGTTTTATATAATTTATGTTTTATACTAATGCTTTTATTTATTATTTATATGTTTTTTATTGTTTTATTTTTTAATTGTTTTTTAATGTTTATTATGTGTTTTATTTTCATTTTGTTTTTGCTTTTTATTATATTTTGATTTTTAATTAATGTTTTTATTCTAATATATTATTACACTAACTTGATTTTTAACCTAAACTCACTAAACTAATTACTAATTTTTACATTATTAATTTAAATACTTATTAAACTAATTAATATTTCATTATCCTAAGGTTATCTAACTTTGTTTATGCAGGGATGAGTGGTGGGCAAGATGTAGCCAATGGGATAAATGGACAAGGGAGTTAGTGGCGCAAAGGTAGATGAAGGATGCAATAGGGTGATGAAGGATCAGATGAAATGGATGGAGGGAAAAAATGAAATCAACCGAGCCCAGCAAGCCAGATGTATTCATCATGAGGGTGATGCCAAATAGATAGCTAAAGAATCAAGTCACCTATGATTATAGTACCCCAACATAGGTTCCACATGAGGATGAAATCTCTTTAAGGATGTTGCAAGAATCATAGAACTCTGAACACACGGACCAGTGCTTTTATCCATTGGGATGATCCCAAAACTTTATTTTGCAACCTATACCTATTCTGATCTTTCAAACTAAACCAAATCAAACTGAAGACTAAAATTTGAAATTGAGATTGAAAAATTGTTGAAAGGGATACTCAAAGAGATGAGCTTATTTGCACACTATTGCCTACCTTATACTACTGAAAATCATGCTGAATCAAATAATAAAAAAATTCCAGTGAAGCCAGTCAAGTAGATGCTGAAACAAGTGGACTGCTTGACTGCTTGTTAGAACAATCAAAAGGACAACTTGACCTTTTGTCCATAGAGTCAAAACTGCAAAGTGTAATGGCCACTACGGAAAACATGATTGATCTTTTATGCTGAAAAAATATTCCATGTAGTTTGCTATGGGATCAGGAAAGACATGACTTATTTCTTGACTTTCAAAAAATTTATGGTCATAATTGGGTATGACACATAAGATTTTTACATCATTATATAGTTCCCGATATGGTTGAAAATTTTATGTTGAACTTTGAAATGAAACTCCTACTAAAACATACCATGAAAGAGACTGTCTAATCATTTCTATATCATAACCTCTTTTAAGTTCATAGCTGGCCAATGAACCATTGCTTTGACAACACAAGTCATCCAACACATCAGCTATTAGGTCTTGTAGGAACTGAGATGTTTTTTGCATTGGTTCCAGTGAAAGTTCCTCATCTTCTATGTGTTTATCCTTTAGTGCAAACTCAAGATTCTTCTTCAAAAACTGAAATGAATTGAAGGTTAATGGTATAGAGTTATAATGAATTAATTCATATTCTATTTGAACATCAATGTAATATAGGGGCTGCAACTTTGGAGCAATAAAAACTTCCATGTCATCAATGACCTCTTCAACTGAGTGATCAGAACATTCTCCATCCCTACTATTGACAATTTTCTTATGATTTTCTCTCAAAAATTGAAATGAAGAGAAACATAAGGGTAAAGTGTTTCCACTTACTCTGATATTGTATGCATTTTTCTCATTTCTATCATAACTTCTATGTCCAGGTTGATTGTCATATCTGAGTTACAACTGATCTTCCTTCTCCCATAAGCATGCCACTGGTTTCTTTGAACAGTCAACATCTATTTCAACCAAATAATCATCATCATACTGATCATACTTGGGTAGATTATACAGGCAAGAAATTTCATCAAACATGCACATCATATCAGCTGGTTGTTCCTCTGCAAGTTGAGTTGGAGTTTCATCTTTGACTGTGTTTTAAATTGAATACATGAAATGATCATTTTCCAATCCATGATACCAATGGTGAGCCGTAAAGTGTTTAGGAACAGTGACCCTTTCTTTCTCTGTGACCAATGGAACAGGATGCCCTTGAGAAACAAGTTCATTTCCCATGATGACTTTCTACATCATTTCTTTCATTGTACTGGCCAGCATGTCTAGTTTAAATTCTGAATATTTCAGTTCTTCCTTTTCTATTTTCTTCCTTTCTTCTGCCTTGATCTTAGACCTTTTGATCAGAAAATTAGCTTCTACGCCTAATGCACTGTCATGTATTTCCTTGATTTTTGTATTGTCCATTTATATCAATTGAAATGCCATCTATGGATCAAAGGCATCTGGGTAGTGTAAGAGAGCTAAACTAGGAGGTGGTCTTATATCATCAAGCATGGAATTGTAAACTTGATTGAATTTGGATGAAAATTGTTGCACTGTTTCTCCTAGATGTCTTTTCAAGTGATTATATTCTTCCAAAATGAGGAAGGGATTCCTATTGATCACCCATTGATCCAAGAAAACTTTCTCAAACTGATTGAGATCACTGATGATTGCAGTTGGAATATATATATACCATTTCTTAGCTCTACTTTGCAAAGACAAGGCAAAAATACTAATGTAGNCAGATCAAGAAAATTCTCAACACCCTGAATATGTTTTTGAGCAGTGATGTAGCCATATTCTCTGTCACATTTGGGGAGATATTTGAAGTAATTGGCAGGGAAAACATGGAGTATAGGAGGTAAGACAAGAGGCTTGTATATATCTCAATTTTTTACAGGTGTAGGAGTATGTATAGGGATTGTAACACTAGGCTTAACCTCTTGAGGCTCATCAGGTTGAACATGCTCTTCATAAATTTTGGCAATATCATCTAGATCAGGATCATGAGAAGGAAAGAAGTAATTAAAAATAAAACCTATCATATCTTAGATAAACTTCCAGCTTAAATACCTGATTTTTTCAGATGGTCTGGTCATGTTTCAAGTC